>SJRY01000160.1:0-29400 GCA_011319805.1 Macrocybe gigantea
CTCTGAACTGTCTGAAAATGCTTCTCTTGTCATCCCTCAACGTCCAACGCCAGCAGTCATCATCATCGCGACTAGCGCTGCATTCATCACACACCTTCGCTCTTATCCTTCGCTTTCAAGAAGAGGTTTAGACTCGGCCATAACGCCACTCATTGTTTCCGATGTACATCGCTCTCTATAGAATAGACACCGAGACATGTGCACGAGGAACCGATATTCATCAAGTCTCCCCATCGCCGTCCAAGGTCACTTCTCAATCTGGTCAATCTTTCTTTCTTGTGATCATGGCACTAGCAGATCACTTCCTCGACAAGCATGCAGGCTCCGTGACCTTCGGGCATTACGGTCTTGCTAGAATAGGCATCCCACATCTGTTGTCAAAGCTGCTGCGCCCCTCCATCCCGAAAAAGAATCAGAAGCTGTCAGGCCGACGTCCGAACACTTACAGCTGGACGTGGCTTCGACGAAACCCTGCTCCACCTACTTGTGGGTCCTGCCTTATGGTATCCTTGTGGTATTGTCACTGCTTTGATGCATACTTGGATGTGTCTTCTCCTGCTTACATGTGGTCCGACTAGATCAGTATCTTTTCTTCAAATTCAAAGCTTTAGTGATGCGCGGCTTGGCGACGCCAAAGACGACAAGCTTGAGAGGAAACACCATCTGGCTAGAAGTCGCCATATATCTATTCAGTTCGCATTCCCGTTCTGTTCTTGTGCAACTTCGATGGATTTGTGGGATAAAGCCTGCCTTGGATGCTGAAACGGATTACATATCCATTTTGTACATGGGATGAGCGCGGATGCTGGTCGCAAACTGCAACGTCTAGAACGGGTTTGATGGCACTTCGCGAGACTAGGTTGGAGGCCAATGTCAACCTCTCGATGCACCTTTGCAGGGAGCTGATAAGAAGCGCAGCGCTAATCCAAATATTCCCGTGATCTGTGCTGTTCCCACCGCAGGTATGAGCATCTTGGTCCGTTTAACGGCGAGGGCAAAGTCCGAGAAGTCGTGCTATATTTGATCGGTCGCTACGGACGCGAGCCCAGATGTATACGTTCATTCTCTCACACATCGCGGGTATAAACTGTTTAAATTCGTGAAGAAGAAAAGACAGAAGGACTCGCCAACAATGCGCCCTAGGTCATCACGGACGATGGGGCCGAGGTTAGTCTGAAACACACAAACCTTGTTGTATACAGCCTAGGATGTTGAGCACTGTTTAGCTCTTGATCCGGCCTTTGCCTTGCCACCTCGGAGAACTCTGGGGATATGATGCTTATACCGATCGCTCTTTTTAACCAAAAGAGCACGAGCCGCTAATCCAACCTCGTGCTTTGTTCTGCACGATCGGTTGAGAAATTGGAAATGCTGGGAAGGTGTTGGGCGAAAGGGTGATTCTGTGGCAAGCGGCGCACATTGCAGGTGGATGATCAGCCAATTGACAAGGTTTGTGGAGCTTTCCAGTCTGACAACGCTTCTTGATGTACATGGAATGATGGTGAACGAAGTTTTTACACAGAAACCTGTCAGGATCACTTACCGAGTGGGTTAAAGTGGAACATTGGCAACGATAAAGGCTGTGAGAAACGCTGGCATCTTCTCAGGAACCCTGTTCACAAGAAATCTGCTCCGTATCTCAGATTACGAATTTCAATCCATCAGATCACGAGTGTAGCCTTTCGAAACAAGCAACTTCCGAACAAACTGGAGGCATATGTTAATGTCGGATTGGTTGTTTGACCCGTCATGCATCATCACCAGGGAGTTCTTATATCTACGGTCTCTCGGCCTTAAGCCTTACAAGAAGAAAGGACAGTGCGAGGTATAATTTTTCAACCCTCGCTCGACCCTCGCAGCCATGCCCCGCGTCCCAGGTGTTCCCGATGATATCTCCTTACAGTACGTTCGTCAAGCCATTCACTGCAAGTCTTCCCTAAAATAAAGTTCCATGACACAGAACAGGGCCTATGGTAAGTCGTGACGTCCTTTGGTGATTTGCAAGCCGACATGCGATGGCCTATACAGCTGCTGGGCAACCTGTTTGGCTATGGGCTTTTCGGTATCTTGACTGTGCAGATATGTAAGTGAGCTCTTTGATATTCATCCTTCAGGTATTGTCGCTGACCTCTACCTAGTCATTTACTACCACGCGTTCCCACAGGACCACCGATACATGAAAATCCTAGGTCAGCAATATATGCTGTCATCCGACGTCTTATTTATGTCTCGCCGTAGTTTGGATGACGTATTTTATCGACACTCTCATCACGGTGTTTGCCACCATAGCAGCATGGAACGTGCTTGCGGCCGGCTGGGGGAATACTGCGACACTAACGCCTCTGGATTGGCCATTCACAGGACTCCCTTTTTTGTCAGCACTGGGTGGGTTCCATTTCCTTGCTGTTGGGATCACTCATCATCTATTGATATAGTCGCATCGATGATACACTTTTTCTTCGCCTGGCGCATCCTAAAATTACGACGGTCATACGTCATTCCGGCTATTATCTGTCTCGTAAGTAGTGCCACGCAGTGCTGAAGAAAGAGACCTCTCATAGGAGACTAGATTTCGCTAGTCAGTCTCGGAATGGCAACGTTTTGTGGAATACATGTAAGGGTCAGATATAAGGTGTTGCCAACTTTCACTGATCGGCAGACAGGGACGCTCGTTAGGCTTGGTCCACTTGAGCAAATTAAAGCCATTTGTTATTGTGCGTCGCCGCTCGGATTCTTGTTTGCGTCGCTTCATTGCGAGGCAGATCTGGCTAGGTGGTAGCACCTTAGTTGATGTCGCTATCACCCTGGTCATGGTTATTATTGTATGTGCAGCTCTAACTGGGATTGCGGTCATTGCTGAACCCGGATGTCTTCTAGCTCTTCCGAGCAAAGAACACTACCGTCTTTGCAAACACGACGTCTGGTATATCTAAACTCATCACCGTCACAGTGGAGACCGGCATGACGACAGCAGTGGGAGCTCTTGTGGAACTCATTCTCTTTGTCGCATATCCAAACAATAATCTTCACTTTCTAGTGTAAGTCTCAGATCTTTTCAAGAGGTTCCTGCTAAAAAAAGTTGCTCTAGGTTTCTGATGCTAGCAAAACTGTGCGCCAAATCATCTGGTTATTCATAAAATTGCAGCTTGACGGTTGCGTGTCCTCAGGTACTCAAACACTCTTTTGGCTACGCTGAACTCCCGCTCTACTTTCAACCAAGACAACCGGGTCGCAAAACCAGCACTTTGGAATGATGAATCAACGCGATCAGGTCAGTCAGCTGGCTCCGTAACAGTGTCGACACAATTCCGGTCGCGAGGTCCACCGCCGACAGGCGTACAAATTTCAACCGTAACCGAACGCCGAGATGACATGGAGATGTATATTATAGACGTAGGTTTAAACTCTATTTTGTTTCTAGCAAGTTTTTTGACGTAAATATATAGAAGGACGCGCCTTATCGTGGAATGTCTGTGAAAGGTCCAACGCTCGTGTAAGATCTCAAAGATACCATTTGGCCGTGTTGGTTTTGACCTATCTGCTGCGCACCGGGACCCTTTCCTTATGGTTTCGTGGCTAATCCCTTTCACCATTAATACCGCCATCGGGACATTGGGACATTGATTGGCACATTATACCACGTCCATAGTGACGCTCGTATTGCGACATCAAGATGGTATGATGCTCCATCATGAGCGAGGCGCCTACTGCACTGCCCACTTGGAATTACGTTACAACATCGCGTCGAACATAATGGACAGTTTTCCAGTCGGTCCTTTTATGTATTTCGGGTATTTCGGGAATGAGATATTAGAGCATCTCATTTTTATTGTGATGCAAGCCTGGAAGACAGCAGCGGTGAGTCACTTGTCGACAGAAGCGACTTGGGCGCTGATACAAAATCGACGGCCTCTGGAAAAGTGAGGGCGTAGAGATTCTGACGATGAATGGTGAATGTCTCTGGACTCATGCAACGCTGAAAATTGAGATATTGAGAATTGAAATGTGTTTGGGTATCCGGCATCCATAATTATACGTGGTCAATGGACAAACACGTTCACAAAAAAGACATCCTTCGAACCTCAACCAATCTTTTTCGTCTCTTATTGCCGAAAGCAGAGCATTTATATTTGAAACGATGAACAAACGATTTGGGATGGAGGCTTCGCTGGGCATTGGAGGTGGAACGGTTTCGAAGCGGTCCCAAAAGAAGTTTGCTGTCATTACGCTCATGGGTACACACATGCCACTTACGCTCTAAACTTTACCGTTTCAGCCTCGAGAAAGCCGAGAACCTCTGTCGCAGGGGCAGGCCTCTGGATGCTATTCCATATCTCGAAGCATCTGTTCAGGACAGTCCGAACAACCTTGACGCCGTCATCCAATTGGCATTTTTGACCACGAGGCCGAACGCGATCAAGATCTTGGAAAAGGCGGAGGGTATTGGTGAGGGCATATGTATGTACATCCAAAGACTTTCACTACAACAAATGGTCCTTAGGTCGGACAACTTTGAAACGAGGATTCGGCGATGACTTTTTGAAAGTAATCAATCTGTGGGCCGATTCTGGGCAATCCTGGAAACACGTCCATATCTTCGGGTCCTCCAGGCACTTGTGAGGCTGTATTTGAGGAAGGCCGATACCAGGATTCTGCGTAATCTCTCGCATAATTTTCTTCTCAGACTGGTATTGATATTCGCTACTAATCCAGAAACACGATAATCGAGATGCTTCGACTGTGCCCGGGAGACAATCTGGGACAACGGACTTGGCTTGGATCTATTTTGATACGTGTGGGGCGATATGCAGACGCTCTCCATTTTGCTCAGATGTGGCTCCACCCATGGGCCCGAGAAGGGAAAATTCCTCCTCGTGGCGGCACCGCATTTGAATCACCCTCTCCGGACCCGATGCCCACTGAGCAGGAAGAGTCCTACTCACGATTCGGGCCCGGTAATATTATGCATACCGCTGCTCTGGCATCTTTCCATCTATGGGGCGACACCCCACAGTCTCGGCAGTACCTCAAGCTCGCCGCGATGGCGAATCGCAATATCTTGCTGAAAATATTAGCGCGAGTTCCACGGCCCAGTCAGTTCCATCCTCACTTTGCAAAAGAGACCAAATCTCACGCCTGACCTCCGACCTTGCTAGGTGAACTGAACATGCAGCCACGTGCACCAAATGGACCTGAGGATGCTCAGGATTATCTCTGGCTTACTCAGGACCTGTGGATGGAGGCCGAAGTTTGGGAATGGGCGAACACTAGCCAAGATGTTAAGAAAATTATTCTCAAGGTCTGCAGCCGAGAAGAATGCTCTGTCACTGAGACGAGAGTGGCCGAGTTCAAACGCTGTGGGGCATGCCATCAGGTCCGTATCATAGTCGGACTTTGCTCTAGAAGAGTTTTGATTTTGGTATTAACGACGCCATGTCAGGTGTCGTACTGCAGCCCTGAATGCCAGAAGATGGACTGGCCGAATCACAAATCAGGTGTGTAACCAGTCCTTTTCGAGCGCAGGCCTTGATATGTATCTCCTGTTCTCAAAGATTGCCACAAGCACAAGCAACTGAAAGAGATAAGGCGATCAATTGCGAAAGGAAAAATACCTACGGACAGCGAGGTGCCGACGTTTTTCGCTGATTTCTCGGAAAAAGGAAGCGTCCTCCGGAGTGCGACAGGTGAAAGAATGGGCTAGGGGCATCGTAGGCAAGTAAGAGCTGGGAACGCTCTTGGCCCATCTCACGAGACGACAGGTAACAGCTTACGCGCTATCATCCGTGTGATTCCCTTGAGGACGTGCAGGCCTCGACCGCTCGATACTGCGCTGCAAGTTCTATTGTTCGCTCACCAGACTCACCATGCTGTTGGGTCTTGAGACAATCTGGCTTTTCATGGAACACATCTTACTACGTCGCCTGCGCTATTTTTTGTCTTGCATACGGATACATATGATACATACTAGCGTTCTCATCGTCGGACAAGGGCGAAAAACCGAAACGATACAGTTCATGATGACGCTGGTCAGGGTCGAGGTTGCATGGAACTAGGTGTTTGGCATTTGCTTTGCCACACAACAGCTCCAAACACGTCCAGAAAATTTCTGTTCCCTTGCAAAGCGTGCCAGTGATCTTCAATGTTACTTCTGGCGCCATTCATTCGGTCGAGTCTTAGTCCTCTCAGAACGCCTGCAGTTACTACCCAGACAAGGGCAGTCTCAAATTCGCCTTATGGGAGGACTCATGTCTGGAAACGACGGCCACCTGTGCTTCCCAACCCCGTCGTGCCCAAATTCCCTCAGAAAGTGATTCGCTCGGATGGCTCTTCGTTTATCCATTGGACAACATCGCCGAGGTCTATCTTACGCCTGACCAGGGACACTACCAACAATCCTATCTGGAATATGAGCGTCTGGAACGCCGATAACGCCGTGGAGGAGGAGAGCGCCCACACGGGTAGGTTGGGGCGGTTCACCCGAAGATTTGAAGAGTTGGGAGAGGACCTTGCCAGTATGGAGTCGCTCGAAAGCGCAATACCCACTGGCACTGTGGCGGCGAAAGATTCGGACTTTGTCAGGAAAAAGAAAAGCAAGCAATAAGCCAAGACTTCTGGTGTGCGTTGATTGTTGTCCGCCTTGGAAGTTCACACTGATAATTATCAACGCTTTCAGGACAGATGCCCCACCATGTCATTTGTCTATGTATCTGCACCTCTTGGCCGAGGATATAACGCGCTTCACCCCATGTGCGATATACGAAAGGCATGGATACTACTCGCTTAATCAGGTTCTGCCGCAGTTGATTGGACGATTCATCTCATTGCTCTGGAACACTTGTAAATGGAGTATTGGAAGGAGCTGGTTGCCACAATGACAAACACTTCAGATATAACTGTCGCTATACCGCTATCATGAGCGATGTGGCAACTTTCCATGTGCCACAATTGGGCAGCCACAATCATTAGAGGTTCATTGTAATGTCCGTGGTGGTATTTCAGGGCGGATCCGATAGTGTAGCTCATCCAATTAATGGTGTAAGAGACTTTGCGGACCCAGTAAGGCTTTCAATTATACTTAGTCCATCAGCTGCCACATCTTCAGTCATTCTGATACCTTTGATTGCAATCACCATGTCCCCGTCCAGCGCGTTGCCTTGTTCGTCTCCGACCGATGTCGTCTTCGTCGATACCTTGCATCTTTCCGTCAACGTTGGCCCGGATTGTTGGAACCGGCGCAGGCCCCAATTGGCGGAGGTGTCCATCTATCTCCATCTCCAAGATTCATCTCTCGACAAGGCGGGCACGTCGGACAATGTCCTCGATTCCGTGCACTACGGTCACCTTGCGAAAGCCATCACGAAGCTTGTGGAGCGGGAGGCTTCTTTTGAAAGTGTTTGCGCCTTGATCAGTGCGGTCGCGATGGAGGCGTTCACGTTGGCCGGTCACGCGGCCTCCCATGTGAGAGTAGTGCTGGGGCTCCCAAAACTGATTCCTCTCGCCGAGGGGTTCGTCGTGGATGCGACCTTGACCCACCAAGAGGCGAAGAACATGTTATATTCGAAGAAAGTCACCATCAAAGACCTCGTTCTTCCTGTCATCATCGGCGTCAACCCGCCAGAGCGAGAGGCGAAACAACGGGTTATCAACAATATAACATTACTTGAATGTCCGGGCATGCATGACGATCTTGATTACCCAGCCATAGTGACTGATCTAGTCAAGGTGAGTCGTTTGAATAGCTTTTTTTTTTTTTTTTGATTCGTCGCCCCTTGCTCATTTTGTCCGTCGAAGAATATGGAAGCATCCTCACATTTTACGCTCGAAAAATATATCCTGGAGGTTGTCCGCGCTGCATGCTTGTCCTCTGAACACATCGAAATGGTGACTGTATGCGCTCAGAAACCGTCAGCTTTAAGCTTCGCGAATACCTCCGGTGTGCAAATATCGAGACGTCGAACGGCTTTCCTTTCCCATAACGATGCGGTTTAACTGTGGCTATAATTCTGGAGATATCGCTCGTGCTTCTTCAAGGCGTGTTTCCGCCGAAGTATGTTGATCCGCTCTCATTCCCCTGCCATGCTTCATGCCACTCCTGCAACTTCCACATGCTCATCGTCATCATTACACCGTACCTGAGGTTTGCGTATACATTCATTCAATCGTTCAACGGCTCGGACCATGTCAAGCGACCAAAAGTTCGCATGTTCGCCGGTTGACAGTTTCTGCTCCGCCAATGCACGAATGATTGGATGCATAGAGTGATGCCCGACAATCCGGGGTCGATATATGCTATCACGTCCCAGAGTTCACTTTGCGGTGCCCTACTGTCAGTGAACCTCAGAACTGCGCACAGAATGCATTGATGCTTTTCTCGACATATATCTCCCGATACAACAAGCATTCCGTTCCTTTATCACGTTCTCACTTCCTACAGCGAATAGATTCGGGATATTGCAAGACCTATCCACATGCTCGCTCACACAAGTCGCCCAGCGTAGCTGCTTTGGGAGGACAAGAATGATTCGCCCGGCCTCTTTTGCATGAAACGTATCGCTCGTGGCGCTTCTCGGAGCGCCGCTTCATTTGACTGATTTCAAGATGAGACGGATTGTAAAAATCCACGCCGCACACCATCAAATCAAACCGGATGCAATTTCGGGTTCCTGCCAGTCATACACTGATGGTACCGCACAAGCCGCTCTTGATCCGCAGACTCCGCAGATTGTCCGCGTTTCATCCCCTGCGAGGCACGTCTCTGGTAGGTTTTCTCTCCAATGGATCAAGATACGACGCTTGGTGCATCGTGAAATGCCATTTACTAAGCCCTGTTGCGGCTGTCTCGTCCGTAGTATATCATTCGAAGCAAGACCACGGCATGATGAAGATTAGTACTCCACCAATGCCGGCTATCTGCAAATTGGGTCTCCTAAACGGTTCTCACGTCGCGATCGTCCAGTACACACGCAGGAAGCTATGGTCATTCTGTTCTGTGGCATCCAAAAGGGTCACGTCCCAGTCCCACGGCAATATTGATGCATTCCTTATGGAGTGTAAACCAAGTTCTCGGCAGGTGAGGAAGGTCGTGAAGTGCCACTCGGACGAGTAGCCATGTCATAAGCGTCGTGCTCTCCATCCGCCCTAAAAGACCCATGTCAGTCAGATGGGCCACGACGAAAGCATCAACGTACCAATAACGCATAAGCCCTATCAGCATTTTGAAAACTTCGGCGACCGGCTGGATAGACATGACGATTGCCAGCATCTGACCATAGCTCCAATTGTTGGCGTTGTCTGAGAAGTTAAGTTGCAACGTGGCCTCGATGCGATGGATCAGGAATGCGATGATAGCGAAGGCCCCGATCGCTCTTTGGCACCGAGGGACGCGCAACACCGTTCGGAGCTGTGGTGCAACCCATCTTGCCCACTGACGAATATTTCGATGCTGGCACGGTGGGGGATGTCGTAGCGGCTGAAGATAGTCCTTAAGGCAAGAACCATCGCACAACCAGCGAGCAATGCTGCCTGATGCCCTCGCCACGGTGCCTCCATCCCTCGGCACGAGTTGAATAATATCAAACCAGCTCGTTTCGACTCGCCTCTTCCATCCTTGCTTATGTCGACGAGAAAAGACAGCCAGAATAGTCTGCAAATAAATCCGCGGCCCGAAGAACCACAGGATATCGGCAAGATGATATGAACCTGCCACGAGAGCGACGAAAAGGTCCACGGTCTGACTCAGGACTCCAGCTGCATGAGTCCTGATGGGACCAAATGCGACAAGTACACAGGTGTTGCATTGGGGTTCGCTGCCAAAGCACGGTGCTTTGAACGAGAGGTATGCCGTCATCACTAGATAAAGCAGAAGACGGAGCTGATCCAACAAGTATAAAGCTGGTTTAGACTTGACCTCGTTTAATCCCGCTAGATAGAGCGGCAGCAGTATCGTCGTCGCGAGGGAAGTTATGGCATTGGCATGCGCCAGACTAAGCTTGCCCTGACACCACAAGATGCCGCCACATAGAATCAGGCTAAACGATGTGAGACTGATTGATGCTCGGACATCAGCCATATCCCGGGAGGAGAATCCAAGCAATATGGCGCCGCAGATTGCTTGGACATAGAACGCAACGCGTACCTGTCTAAAGGGTTTTATCTTCATTTTGTATGCATATATATGGAAGCCTACCAACCCCGACGCCGACAATGTCTGGATCTTCATTGACATTACATGTTAGTATGATCTCTGGAGGGACGTGACACAAGTGCTGACACTAACCGGCTTGCACAACACACGAGTCCGTGCATGGTGTTATGACTGGACAAGCGCTGTGGTTGATTTTGTCCTCTGTATTGGGCAATAGGCGGATAATCAATATAATCCAAAATCCGTAGACCGCGAGGAGAACGAGTACGACAAGGGACCACGCATAGGCTGTCACCCACCAGAGGGGCTTTCTGTATTTTGGCGTATTACAATTCTGATAATGTAGACGCCACTATGAAGCATTCAACCTACTCGCGAAGCCATAAAGGCACGATATCTTGCAGTTTGAATATACCCCTACCCTGAACGGTTTCAAGGTTAGCATTGGAATCGTCGTTGAGAACGTCAGCGCTCTCGTTACGGAATCGATCACTGGAGTTCGTTGAGGATGGGGGGAGCATCGGTATGTGGGGTTCTTGGTCGTATGTGTTGAAAATGTGGCAGCAACCCTGCGCCCTACCATTTTCCCTCTGCCCTAATTTTCTTGGCTTCACAGCGCAGCCTGTATGCTCAGTCATACCCTGCGCTATTATCACTAGGATTAGTGAGCGCACCCTCAACCCTGATGGTCTGTGCGCCACTTAGATATGTATAAATATGTCCTATGTAGTATGCCAATTCTATAACCGAGTTTCACTCAACCAAGCCTACGCAGTAAGACCAACCTCTAACAATCCACTAACGTAAGTAGTCCGTTCTAGCTCAAGAGCTTCCTAGCTTGGGTCCAGTTTCAACAGGTTATGGGCCCTGGTTCGCGGTCAGCGCAGTAACTTGCAGCAGACTGCTTGAGCCGGAACACGCCCTTAGAGGACTACTTTCGAGTCGAGCGAAGTGCTTCCACTCCTCGATCGTTCCTGGCAGCTTAATGTGCCATCCCTCGCTTCGAGAAACATAAGCGACCCTTCGCGGGAAGCCTCTTTCTCACGATGAAGCTAACGATCTTTCTTTTAGAAATCGATCGAAATGGCCAGCCTCGCAAAAGACATTTCTATGCTCGACGGCTCCAACTACAGGACCTGGTCGGTCCAAATGAAAGCTCTTTAATGTCGCAAGGTGCCTGGGGTATTACCGAAGGCACTTGGATGAGACCTGTTCCCACGCCCACCGACTCTAAGATAAATGAGATCGGAGAATGGGATAAGTACAATGAGATTGCACAGGGATACATTCTCTTAAGGACCACCACTCAGGTTCAGTCCAGCATTAATTTGTCACAGGCAAACACTGCTGCCTTGCTTTGGACTGAACTGCGAACTAAATATTCGCTTACTGGTCTGGCGATCACTTTCGCCGATTATAAAGAGACCCTCAATTTCAAAATTTCAGGTCAACAAAATCCCAACGTTGAGATCCAACGTCTTGCGACTGCTTATGCCCGCCTTGCCGCGAATAATATCGCGATTTCTGAGATCATTAAGATAATGACTCTCCTCGCCGCTCTGCCACAAGGGTATGATTCCCTAGCACAAACCATTCTTGCCTCGACCGATGAGCGTAACCTCTCTTGGTCAGCTGTTACTTCTATGATTGTTGCCAAATGGCAATGTCGGCATCCTACTTCCACCACCAAAGACAAACATCAGGCAAACAAGTTGTCTGCTGTCAAGCCGAAAGGCTCTAACCCTTGCTGGCGGAACAACAACAATAATCAACAGAAGCAGTCCGATAAGCCATCGGACCAAAATGCCGACAAAAAGAAGAAACGAGGCAGACGAGGAAAGGGAAAGGGCAAAGCCCCTGAGCACGATCATGACCATGACCACGACCACCACTTTGCTGAACCGGTAGTTCGACTACCGATGTCCGATGCTGCAGCTGGAATTCTCCAGCGCCTTCACGATCCCCCGGCCCAGACCTTTACTGGTGCCAAACCAACCAGCATGCCGAAAGGCATCTATCCCACCTACGATGCCGCGTGAAATCTCGTGACCCGACTCGATGTTTCGCCCACTATTGGGCATCTCAAAACACTCGAAGGCATCACCGAACGAAGTGAATTCGTTCAAGGTTCTTCAAAACGCACAATAGACGATCTAGATGCTGAAACAAGCGTCTACAAAAAACTCCGCTTCAAGAAGATCGTCGAGGAAAAAGATGAAGAAACCGTTTCACTGGGATCAGAACTGCTGGATTGGGGATCTGACGAGTATGTCATTCCTGATTGCTCACACATTCAAACTAACATGGCAATACAGTGACCTAATTACATAGATAACGCAGTTTGTAATGCCGAACATTTAAATAAACATCATGTTTACCCCTGTAATTGTGAGCAGTGTAAGAAATGTGCCGATAAAGGCCTTTCATATTGGATCGTCGATTCCGGTGCATCCGGACACGTATCAGGAAATATAAATGACTATACGGCTTTTACCCGATGGGACGAGCCAAAATACTCGGCAACAGCAAATGGTCGTACTCCTATTGAGGGATATGGAACAGTGTTTTTAAAACACAGGATTTATGAGACGAACGGCAGCATATCTGAAAAGATTATGCGCCTGCACCCTGTCCTTCTGCTCGGAGATCCAAATCTGAGATTACTCTCGATGGGACAATTTCTCCGACAAAAACAAAATGTATTAGGCAATATCAATAGAATTGCCTTTTACAAATATGGACGTCAACAAATGATCGCTCTTCCAGCCAAAAAGCCGGATACGATCTATGAAGTCGAAACTAAGATCTTAACTGATCTAGAGATGACGGCAACGTATACCACGCTTGCCACGCCAACTTATGATATTTGGCACCAGCGGATGGGACATCCTTCACGGATCGTCCTAACTAAAATGGACGAAGCAACTAGAGGTTTTCCTAAAAATCTCGATATCCCAAAGGTCGACGAATGACCTTGTTCCGGATGTGCACAAGGCAAAATGCCTGCACCGCATTTTCCCAAATCTGACAAAAGAGCCACCGCACCTTGCGAGCTCATACATTCAGATTTAAAAGAATTCCCGACATTGTCCTATGGCAAATTCAAATGGACAATTACTTTCCTTGATGATTATAGCAGTTACGCCTGGGTTAGCCTCCTGCGAAACAAAACTGAAGTGAAAGATCGCATCAAAGAATTTGTAGCGCAGATGGAAATCCAACACAATCTCAAAGTTAAAAGATGGCGTTCTGATCAAGGGGGAGAGTATATATCTGGAGAACTTCAGGAATTTATGCGATCCAAAGGGATTGAGATTGAATATTCGGTGCCTTATATGCACCAACAAAATGGTCGAGCAGAACGTCTAAATCGGACGTTAATGGAAAAAGCGCAAACAATGCGCTTCCATGCTTGTTTGCCGCCCTCTTGGTGGCAATTCACCATTTTCCAAGCAGTACAGGTCTACAATCATACACCAACGCACCGCTTGAAGTGGAAAACCCCTTACAAAACATTTTCAAACCAAAAACCTGATGTTTCAAAGCTTCGCGTCCTAGGATGTGGCGCCTATGTCTTCATTCATGAAGATCAATGGAAAAATAAATTGTCACCGAGATCTGAACTAATGATTCACCTCGGATTCATTTCGAACAGCGAAGGTTATCTCTTTATAGACGGCCAAATAATGTGCTTTTCCAAGCAACAAAAGCCACCTTCGATGAAAGACTATTTCCGTGTTGCCCCACATACAACTATGAAGATCCGCAAACGCCCGACTTCAGAAGCAATGATGACGACTATGATCCATCGACTGGCGCACCTCCAGGTGGCGACAATAATGATGATCCTGAAACTCCTCATCCACCTCCACCTTCAGAATCATGATCATGAGATCATGGTCAGACTCGTGATAGACCACGTGACCCCCCTTCAGAAAGAGAAGCTGATGCGCATGATGATGATGCAGAAGCTCCGGATAATCCTCTACCGGGAAACCAGGAACCGATTCAGGAACCTGAAGAACGTCCCAATCCCTTCGAACCACGCGAAGGTGATTTAGAAGAATTGCATCGCCGCAGAGACCTGCGCGAACCCGCCGATATCTTAAACGATCCTAGGCGACCAACACGTAATCTTCCGAGACAAGACCACAGAGAGATATCCGTCCGCCCAAAAGGCCAGACAATGTCTATGGAGATCGCCCTCCAACAGAACAATTTTGAGATATGAACCGACAACGGTTCTGGAGAAAAATGTCGAAAACGACACACGACCTCGAGAAGCACCGGTTCCCGGACCGACTCGAGAAGACGAACCCGTCAATTCTCCACCGAATATGGACATTGATCCTGATATGGACACTAGATCCGATCTAACCCGAATAGTCCGGGAAGGGGGAGTAGAGCTATCAAATTATTTGCTTTCTAAAGCACTTCCGGTCGATAGTGAAATTCCACAAACAATTGGCGACATAGAGCACTTACCAGAGCAGCTCAAGAAGGAATGGAAAGACGCTTGCCGCGACGAGTTGTTGTCACTCGAAAAGCGCAAGGTCTTTGAACTGGTGGACTTGCCGAAAGGCAGAAAACCTATAAAAATAAATGGGTTTTCACCATTAAAAGCGATGGACGAAAGAAAGCGCGCTTAGTCGCAAAAGGCTTCTCTCAGAAAGAGGGAATCGATTATGATGAGATTTTCTCGCCTGTTGTCCGATACGAGACTTTGCGAATAATACTCGCAATAGCAGCTCTCGAAAATTGGGTCATTCTTGCCCTAGACGTCAAAACTGCTTTCTTATATGGTGATTTAGAAGTAGAAATATACATGGAGCAGCCAACAGGCTTTCAGCTGAAAGGCGCCCTAAAGAACAAAGTCCTGCGACTACGAAAGGCGCTTTACGGACTTAAGCAAGCATCACTCGCCTGGTGGAAACAAGTTAACAAAACCATGGCAAAGCTAGGCTTTAAACGCCTATATACCGATGCTGGCATTTACATCTACAAAGAAGGCTCCAAACTTGTCGTAGCCATAATCTATGTAGATGATGGACTCTTCCTAGGCCCAGACTGCAAACTTGCAGCCAAGAAGAAGTCCAATTCATGAAGATCTGGGAATGCCGAGATCTAGGCGATGCTGAAGAATTCCTTGGCATCAAGATCAGATGCGATGGTCAGAAGATCATCCTCGACCAACAGGATTATCTCCGAAAGTCGTTAAGCGTTTCGGCATGGAGAATGCAAAGATCGCATCAACTCCTTTACCCGCTGGCTATCAACCAATAGCTAATAATGTGGCAATCAACCCAGAACTTCGATCGCAATACCAAGCAGTTATTGGATCGCTCCTTTATCTGATGCTCGGTACAAGGCCTGACATAGCCTTTGCAGTTATCAAAATGTCACAATTCTCTGCGAATCCTTCGCAAGAACATCTTAATCGGGCAATGTACATTGTGCATATCTCGCTGGTACCCCTGATTACCAATTGACTTTTGATAGTGCCTCAAACGAGGGACTAATTGCATATACCGACTCTGATTGGGCTTCCGACCCGATCAAACGACGATCCACAATGGGTTTCTTTATGAAACTCGCTAATGCCACAATCTGCTGGAATTCATGACTCCAAAAAACAGTGGCATTATCCTCCACTGAAGCCGAATACATGGCGCTCTCTGATTGTAGCCGCCAAGTTGTTTGGATTCAGCAAATGTTCGCCGAACTGGGATTTAAAGAATCCAAAACGCCAATTTGTGGCGACAATCAAGGTTCTATTTTCATAGGATCTAATCCAGTTCAAGAAAGACGAACAAAACATATAGACATTCGCTATCACTACATACGCGAATGTGTTGAAGACGAAAAAGTCTCAGTAGTCTTCATTCCAGGGAACGAAAATCCTGCAGACATGTTCACAAAGAACTTGGTGCAAATCAAGTACCTAAAATTCCGCGAGCAATTAGGGCTTACCTTTTACGCCAAACGCACTCAAATTGAAGTGCATTTAGCGAGGGGGAGTGTTGAAAATGTGGCAGCAACCCTGCGCCCTACCATTTTCCCTCTGCCCTAATTTTCTTGGCTTCACAGCGCAGCCTGTATGCTCAGTCATACCTGTGCTATTATCACTAGGATTAGTGAGCGCACCCTCAACCTGATGGTCTGTGCGCCACTTAGATATGTATAAATATGTCCTATGTAGTATGCCAATTCTATAACCGAGTTTCACTCAACCAAGCCTACGCAGTAAGACCAACCTCAACAATCCACTAACATAAGTAGTCCGTTCTAGCTCAAGAGCTTCCTAGCTTGGGTCCAGTTTCAACAGTATGCCTCGTAGTCGTTAGCGGGAGCAGCATCACAAGTTAAGGCAACTCGCAAATCGGGACCCTCGTGGTAACTAGGCACTGTATCGGCACGGTGGGGATGCCATCTAGCCCTCTTTCCTTCTTTCTAACACGGCTCGAGAGTGGAATCGCAGTAGACACCGACTCAGGCCATGTCACAGTCATCCCACATAATTCCCTGGGGGGTTGGGGTTCAGTGTTGTACCAGTCAGAGAATAGTCGACGACAAGTCATGATATTCCATTAGCCGACGCTTAGACGTCTTTTGACGAATAGTCACGGACTAT
Organism: Macrocybe gigantea; assembly: GCA_011319805.1. Lineage (NCBI taxonomy): Eukaryota > Fungi > Basidiomycota > Agaricomycetes > Agaricales > Callistosporiaceae > Macrocybe > Macrocybe gigantea. The sequence continues at coordinate 16,776 of SJRY01000160.1, forward strand.
AGTCCAGACTTTTCCCACATTATAGGGGGCTATAATAGGACTGAAGGATGAGATAACGAAATTCCAGTGAATATCATCACGAGTACAAGTTACAGTAGTAGTACATTTTCCAATGTATCATCAAGAATCAACATCGAGGTCTCCTCCCCAGCTGCGTCGAGGTCCAGAAGGTCGTACAATTCCATCTCAGCTTCCAACCCCCCCATTGCACTGCGCTCTGATACCGACCCAATGATCATTCTCAAAGTCAAATAAAGATTGATCGCAATTGAATATGCCTATCAGAGAGATTAGTGTCCATCTCGTCGACTTCATTTACCTCCGGCTGGATTCTATTAAATAAGATCTTGCATGATATTCTGTAATGCTCGAGAACTTGCAGGCAAAGAGGCTTCGGATGTGTCATCGAATTCGAGCACATCTGATGGGAGGAGTAGCACTGGTGGAGGATACAGTCGCTCCGCGGGCTAGGGGCGGCAGGGCCTTCAGCGAACACTCCAAAGGCTCGCTTCTTGCGTTCCTTGTCATTGCATTGAGTCGTAGCTCTTCATCTCGGAGAGTTCAGTGCGTGCACGCTTGCGTATCTCCTCCATCTGAAATCTGCAGTCACGTAGATGGATGAGAAGACCATTCGACCTAGAATCCTGCCAGATGCGCCGTTGAGATGAGGCTAATTCACTGAACACTAGGAACGTCAATCAATAAGATTACACAAATGAACGGGTTATGAAAAGGATAACTCACAACCGTACTCAATCTCTGATAGTGTCCGTATGACCATGAGCGTTCAGCGGCATGTTCATCTGCTTCACGACGCTGGATCTCGCCAATATGGTGATCAAGGCATCGTTGGCATATGACTTTGATCTTGCTCTTGTCGTTCAGATTTGGGAATACATAGTCCGGTCGCGGTGCCAAAGAAGCATGAGGGTGGTCTTTGAAGTACAGCCGCCACCATCCACGGCTGCGAGATTGTATAGAGGACGTCGATTGCATGATTGAGTTGCTTGTGTTCGTTGGATTCCGGCACTGGATCCAGCTGTATTTTATACCTGACGAACTGCTTGTTCATCGGACTCAGACAAAAGGAATAAAACTCAAGAAGAAACTCAGAAGTAACTAAAGGTGGAATACCTGATGACTTTGACGGCGCGGGCCAAGTCGTTCCTGCTCAGTTTCAAGATCGCAGCAGCCAATCCTGGACGTGATATTCCAACTTTGAATTTCAAAATTGTGTCCACATGATGATCGCGGTTGTTCCAAGACAGAGACTTCTGATATTCTGGCACCGTGAATGAACGCACGTTGTATTTCGTGGTACAGAGGACATGTTTGTAGCAATTCGGCGAGAGCGACTACAAACGTACTGCCCAGATAATCTTGAAGGCATTGTATTATCTAATTGCATCCATAAAAGGTAAAGACATGTATCATGTGACAAAAGTCGTCGACTCTTACATAAGAGTCGACGAATAGTCTTGACAGTCATTCAAGTGACTTTCGACTTTTCTACAGGACCGGCACAACACTGTTGTGCATAGAGACCGAGCTCGCTCCGCGCTACATACACAATGTGCCAGGTTGATTCCGAGAGGCGACCTGAGAAGGAGAAGCAGCCCATTCCATGCGAGTTGTTTTCACGGACTCGGCCAACCAACTCAAAATGCTGACCTGTCGAGCCCATGGGTAACATCGCTCGTCCTGCTGCCGTCATGCATGTCAGATACGCGTTACAAGCGAGAGTTGAAACAGGCACTTGTACGTAGGCCCAGAGCAAGATCAACTAAGGTGAGTGGACAGAATGAACATGCCAATCGTTGGATTCAAATATTGAATGGGACCGCAAAGCGCCAATTTTTGGTAATATACCCAGAGCTGTGTTCTTTCTACATTTTCAAGTCAATATACTACACAGCGAGAAGAGTCCGTTTACAAGGTTTAAGAAACGATGAACGAAAAGGTTAGATGTAAAACGGAATTTTCTTCATGTCGGAGAGGTCCGTACAACAAAGGGCATGAAGACACACATTCGCACGAGATCAAGAAAGACAAAGAAGCAGCGCAGCAGGCGGATGAGTCGAGATGCGCGTCTTTTTGTCATGGCTTCGGCGAAAAAAAAAAAGACGGATCCATCTGTGTTTTCTATCCGAGGGAAGTGAGAGGCGGGTTCTCTATCAATGATTGATCCGGTTGCATATGTTGAGATTCCACAATCGAAAAGACGAACGAGATGGGAGGGTCCAGGAATGGATCTGTCACAGTATTCACTTAGCGCCACCCGCGCCCGAGCTAACATTCGCAAACGCCTGCAGGGCTGTAACGACCTTGTCGCCGGGTTCAAGCCTCCATCGCGCATCCGTGCCGCGAAAGACGAGCCCGCTGGCGCTCACCTTAGTTGACACCGTCTCAGCGAATTCGAGCTCGCCCAACCGGCGCAGCAGCTTCTCATCTGAGCTGATCGCCAGCGCAAAGTCCAGCTCGCCCTCCGAGGATGGGCTCAGGCTCGTGTCACGCTCGCTGTTGTGTGAATCGCGGCGATGGTCGTGCTGCTGATGCAGGTGGGAATGCGAGTGGGAGTGCGCGTTTGAGATGGACTCGAGGATAGAGTGGATGGAGGACGAGATGCTCATGGACGGGTAGGCCTGGCCAAACTCAACAAGGGGCGACGTGAGGGAGGCCGCGCGACCGCCGAGAGCGGAACGCGCGGGTCCGCCAGGGTGGAGGATAGCGCCCACAGCCGTGGATCGGGAGACATTGCTGGGGAGGACGAGAAAACTGTTCTTGCCCGGGATGATGCGAAGACCGTAACGCTCACCAAGGCTTGAAAAGAGAAAAAATATATCTCAATGCCCATAGTTTGGCAGAATTCTAATCTGGTTAAACGAACCTGTCAAAGATGTGGTTCTGCGCTTCGGCCGCCTGCCTCCTGGCCCACTGCCTATCTGCACTATCTTCGTCATTGACGTCGCCGGTCCAGAACCTCCACACGACGGAAGCATCTCTCATTTCAATGAACGAGCCGGGCGTGCGTTCCGTGAACTGCTCGGTCACATAAGTCTACAGTTAAAGGAGACGGGGAAAGGCAGGCACGTACATAATTCAGGATTTCCAGACAAGAGCTTTTCCACGTCATATTGAAATTCGCCACCATGTTAAGCCAATCGCCATATGGCGATACGGAGTTGCGCGTCTTTGCCATCTTGATAAAGCACCCATTCTCAGCTCTGAAAGATGCAGTTCAGTGACACGTTCAAAGCGCAAGACGAGAGCAGCGCATACACGATACCAATTTCAGGTATCCTCTCGGCCACTTTCTCCAGCACGCCCCGAATCTTCAGGCCGCTCAATAACCACACTTCGTTCCTTCGGTCGTCAGCCAAATTCTCTAAAACGTTCAACGCATCCGCAGGCACAAAGTGCTCCAACGCAATAATCTGGTCCGTTGACTCCGTTGTCCTTGGGGCATTTTCATCTGCGCCTTTGACGGCGGAAGCCGCACCGATATTGATGAGCCTCTTTTCTGCCTCTGCCCACCGCGTCAGCCCATCTTTCGATAGATCGCGCCGAAATAGTGTCCCTTCAAAGTCGACCAAGACCAGCCTGTGCCACGCATGCTTGTACCGTGGCATGACGCGTCCAAGGTCCAAAAAGGTCAGCTTGTGCTCCCTGTTGCCCTCCAGTCCGTCGGCATCGGCCAAGGTGAGGGCATAGAACGCATCCTCCTGCATGTGCTCCGTGTGCGCTCGCAGGCAACGGTTGAGGAACGATGTAACAAAGGTCTGTGCTGCGTGCGTGATGACATGATTGTGCAGGTCCTCCCAGCGAGAGAAAGCCTCTTCATCCGGCATCGTAAGCGCTTGGTTGATCGCGGCAGCCGTACTGCGTGTGTCCCAGGGGTTGACGGCGATGCAGGACCGAAATCCGCTATAGCTGTAGGATCCGGTGAACTATCGGGAAAAACATAAGTACACTGCATTGTGAACAGGACGAGCACTTGCCTCGCTCAGAATCAAAGGCCGGCCCTTGCCCTCTTGACATTCGACATACTCATGCGTCCTGAGTGCCATACCTTCTCTTAGACTCGTGACAATGAACGCGTCTGCGACGGTCAAGAGGGCGAGGTACTGAGTAAATGTGAGGTCCTGTGTGTGGAGGAAGACTACGGGCTGGTATGTGAGCGTGGAGAAACGGGAATTGACTCGCGAGACGAGGTCCGCGACGCGACTGGACTGCTCGTTTGGCTCTGTGGTTTGCAGAGCGACCTGGATAAGCACGACCTTGCCTTGAAACTCAGGGTATTTTTCAAGGAACATTTCAAATGCCTGGACTTTGTGGCGGACGCCCTATGATGTAGATAGACCCTAAAATCAATGTGTGAAATGATGGAAGTTTTTCTAACCTGAACCTCGTCAAGCTTGTCCCTTCCGACGAGAATCTTCATGCCAGAGTATCGCCCTTTGAGAACTTGAACCCATTCCTGAACCTCGGGATCAGCCCTACAAAATATGCATGAACGCATGACCTCTCTCGAAAACGACATCCTCACCTCTTCTCTCTCAACCTCATGACATCGATGCCCATTGGAAAGACGCCAACGTCTACAAAGCGCCCTCTAGCACCATTAGTATGGTCGGGATGCTTCTGATCCCCGCTTAACTCGGCACTTTCCTTGGGTTCCCCCGCAGGTATGCCCGGCAGTCCGCTCACCTTTTTGCTTGCGCCCGTTGCAGCGGAATCGGCGTCAGCTACCTGAATGCCCTTGGGTAATGACTCGTACGCCATGATGCGGCTGACGGTCTGCCTAAAGTGCCTCGCGTAGTTAGCGGTCTGAAAACCGACGAGGTCGGCGCCAAGCAGACCGCGCAGGAGGTCCTGACGGACAGAAAGACAACGGAAGATTTCGGAAGAGGGGAAAGCGACATGCATGAAGAAGCCGATGGGAGCCGTGGGCGGGATCTGAGGCGAAGCGCGGAGGAGCGCAGGGAGAAGCATGAGATGGTAGTCATTCACCCAGATGATATCGCCCTCGCGGTAATTGGCGATGATAGCGTCAGCGAAGCGCTGATTGACGGCGACATAGTGCTTATAGGATGCGGACTCGTAAAAGAACTTGGTCTTGGGCGCATCGGGGATGGCGTAGTGTAGCGCTGGCCAGAGAACCTGGGTGTATGCGCCCTAAGTCTGTGATCGCGAGTTTAAGTGGAAAGTCATGCTCACCTGATGGCAGAAATCGTCATAGCAGCCCTCAAATTCGGCATCGGGGATCCAGACAGGGAGGCTAGCATATTCGGCGAGCATGCGGTGATCGATGTCGTTCCTCAACGCGTCGCTGAAGGTGTCAGTCTTGGTACCGACGGTGCCGACCCAGACCTTTCTGAGACGCTCTCCGATGCTGTCTACGGCATTCTTAAGACCACCGTTGCAGTGCGGGTTGAGCTCGACGTGCCACGGCTCGATAAGGTGTGGCGACGACACGCCGCCGCGATGAGAGAATCGGCCGCTGTTGGAGTGGTGATGGTAATGATGGTGGTGATGATGGTGGAGGTCATCTGCGGACCGCCGCGAAGACGAGCGAGAGTGCTTCCTGCGAAGCCGTGGCGCTGTATGCTCCGCGTGAGTAGTCTGGTACTTTCGTGACGGAGGCGGGGAAACCGTTTGTGAGCGTGGCGACTTGGCGGTGGCTGTGCCATCGCTTGCGTCGCTTGTGGGACGAGCGGAGCGTCGGCGCTGGAGAGGTTCAATTGGAAAAGGGGTTGGCCTTCTCCTGCGCTGGTGAGTGCGCGGAGGGCGTCGGGATGCGAGAGGACTGTTGGTTGTGAGAAGGTTATTAGAGGGCTATGATCACGAAGATGGGGTCGGAGAAGGTGCGATACCTTGTCCTTGAGATCGTCGACGATGCTCTTGAGGGGTCCTGTGGTGGTGGCGCTCCGGGGCTCAAGCGGGGTAAGGCGCTTCTCCTTGAGACGCTGGGAGATAGCGGCGGCGGAGAGGAGAGAGTCTTCGACGTCGTTGGGGGCCGCTCCGGAGTCGGGGGCGTGGACTCGCCGAGGACGGCGGTGTTGGGGAGGAAGAGGGAGGCAATGAGAACGCGGTGATTTCTGAAGGTGCTCATCGTTGCGGGACGGGGCAATCGACGTCACTGATTTAAATGCGCGCAGGGTTGCCTAATCGAGCATTCGCTGTCAAATCTTCGAGCTCGGGCGATCACGGATGGCAGAGCCGACATTTATCCAGCCAATAACAACTCGAAAAAATAAAAAAAGACTGCTTCGAATTCTCGTTCATCTTCTAAGCCTTGCCAGCAGGTGACAGCGTCTTGCAATATTATCGTAAAGACTAGCGAGATGACCCTTGACTTCGACGCGTGACGTCACGTGCAGTCGCTGCCTTTTCTTTTCTTTTTAAAATTTTGCGAGAGCAGTTGTTGCTTATTGCTCCAATGATTGTTTTCGCGCGACAGCAATAGGTACTCTTTAAAGTTTGCACTTTGAGATCAACGTATTAACAATGCACTGCTCTTGTTCACTCAGGGAGGGTTTAAGAAACACGTGATCTTTTTCGTCACGCTCCTAATGCTGTGGACGACGCGTTTCGCCACTTTTACTTCTTTACCTTCATACGCTCCACCGACAAAGATGGAGTTCAACGCGCCGGGAAAGAATTCAAGTCTATTAGACCAATTTGACAGCTCTATTGAGGCACAGGCAAGGTTAGAAATAGGCGGGTATCCCCTAACGTTGCTTTAAAACATCTTTGGCAGCTCCGTTACTGGAACCTCAGGGCTGGTGTGTGAACCAAGGGCAACCTTAGAAGCAGCCCGAGCCGTGCAGTCGTCACGGATGATGCACCTTGATGACCTGTCCGGTGAGCTCAAGGCGTTTTAAGGGACGATGTAAGGTTCACCCATCACTTTGCTTTGACACGCTGTTTGAAGACGATGAGGCCGTACCATTGGCTTTGAGCTCTCCTAAAGGTCGCCGCCCAGCGACGGGCGGGTTTCGGCTGAATTATGATTTCGAGACGCCTCTTAGCGCCGTCGACGTCGGCGGCGCGGACCAGCAGCAAAGGTGCGCCAATTGCACAGCATCTTTTCTAATCTATTTATTAACATATCTCCTATTCATCCCCCTAAAGGATGGCGGACTTCGTCACGCGCTCTATAGATAATCTCTGTCACGGCCTCAGCGTCAGAAAGGCAAGGGAGCAATTAGGTCTAACAAAGTATGTATTCTGCAGATACGACATATGACCTTCTGACAACCCTTCATCATTCCAGTGAAAGGGACCTGTTGCCAGGATTAGAAGTTAGGTTGTTGGGACATCAAGCTATCGGCGTGGCATGGTTCGTTTGTTGAATTTCTCACTCTCTGTTTGTCATGCCAAGACTAGGATGATAGGATGGTGGCACAGGAAAAAGGCCCTCATAAAGGGGGGATCTTGGCGTGAGTCCGCGTTCCTGCTACTTCAATGCTGTTTTCTTTATGTTGGCCTTCTTCGCAGCGATGATATGGGTCTTGGTCAGTTTATAGCAATAAACAGGCCAAATTCAGATACTTATCTCGTTTTAGGCAAAACGGTACAGATGATCGCGACCATGACCGCCCATATGCCTCAACCCAATGACGAATACAAGACGAATCTAGTGGTGGTCCCGGCTGCCCTCTTGCAGCAGGTCTGCTGCTTCCTGTCATAATGCATCCCAAATTTGAACCCATAGGCACAGTGGAAAGAAGAAATCGAGACCAAATCCAATAATGTGTTTAGCGTCCACATCCACCATGGCAAGGACAAGATTAAGGCTAGTAACAGTCCTTGTCATACCAAAGGAATTCGCACTTAAGTATTAATGCAGAAATTGTCTCAACTGGCCAAATATGATGTAGATTCCCCTTTGACCTCACGCAATCGAATTTGAGTAACTTTACTCTTCCAGGTCATTATAACTTCATACCAGACGCTCAATACCGATTTTCATATTCCTCCGGACATTGAATCCTGGGAAGAAGCGGAATGGCTCTCTAAACATGGGTATGGCGTTCTCCTCTTACCATAGCGTCCTACATGTTTTCATGGCATCGCAAAAAGTGGAGTTCTCGCGCAAGCTAAATTCTATCGTGCAATCGCAGACGAAGCTCAGTTTATTCGCAACCGGTGTGTATCTACCGCTTGCTTTGCCTTCACGTCTGCTGAATTTTGTTATGTTTTGCAGGAGCACACGCTCCAGTCTGAGCCTTGCACACGTAAAAGCCAAGTATAGATGGATGTTGACCGGCACGCCGGTCACAAACACACTGTAAACTTTTCAGTCATTCATTTCAACGTCTTGAAATGCCAATATCGCCTCAGGGCTGACATTTACGGTCTCTTGCGCTTTGGCCGTTTCCGTCCTTTCAATGATTGGAACGATTTCAACCAATATGTTGTATGTTTTCGTTAATTATGCTTAACCGTTGTGATCCTGACTCCTCCACTGTGCACAGGCGAAGGTCCAAATCGAGGATGCTCCACTTGCAGGTGTGCTTAGCCTCGTGTTCATCCCAAACTACTTGCCTTAAATCCGCCTTTCACTCAGGCACCAGAGCCCAGGCCATTCTAAAGCCTCTCATGCTCCGCCGCACGAAGGATGCAGAGATCGATGGTCGTCCGATCTTGGATCTGCCGCCCAAGGAGATTGAGCTGGTCGAGCTGACATTCACTGAGGAGGAGCGTCATGTTCGTCCTCACTGTCACCCTCTATTTTATGACGTCTGAATATTAATGCGTTGTGCTAGATCTATGACTCATTCGAGAAACAAACCAAGATCAGACTCAATAGGTTCATCCGAGAACGCACTCTGATCAAGAAGTGCGTACTCCCTTAACTATGCGTGATATGACGAGTTGACCTTAGATGTGTTCAGTCATGCTGCAGTCCTTGTGCGTCCGTGGATTGAAATGGATAAGTTGTTTATTCACTTGACTTCGGAAGGTCATGATTCTGCGTCTGCGTCAATTGTGTTGCCACCCGAATCTTATACTCGTCAGTCCGTGTCATTGATTTCACTGTGCAGAGGCTAACTTAAAGTATGTGAAAGTCTCAAACGGAGGATTATGAAGACCCGACGTCGATTGTCAAGGGCAACAACGAGAAGGAACTCGCACGTGCGAGGAAGGCAATGGGATCAGCATGGGTCGCGATGGTATATTTTTGCTGTCTCATGAGCTCCATTTGTCTGATGATTTTCTTGTAAAAGATTAAAGAAAGGTTCGATCCGGCTTCCGTTTTCGTCCTTTGCTAACAGGGTTTTTTGCCGCAGATTTCTGGCTCGCGCAAGGGCAACTGAGCTGTTGGACTTTTCAGATGAAATGGATACCCTGATCCCTATTGCCCCGTCTGCAATGACTGTGAGCTTACTTTCCTGCTCCCGATAATCCACGTTCTTACGTGCCTTTGCGTTAGTCCTTATGAGGGACAACGGTCGCGTACTGTCTTGTGGCCACGAGATCTGCTTCGGTGTGTCAAAGAAAATTAGGTTACTTTCTTCGCCTCGCGATCTGAAATTGTGCAATAGATTGTATGCTTGATCTGAAAAACTCACCTATCGGGCATAATGGCATTTTGTATGTCACACACTAATACTTCCTACCTGCGTATTGGTACTTACCGCTATGGTCAGTGGCGAAGGGACTGAAAAAGAAAATCTGGAAGCAGAGAAGGCATAGACGGCCGCAGCGAAAGGACATCGACCTTGTCGGTTTCAAGCATTTCTGTTCTTGCATAGGGCACTATTTCTGATCTTCGACTGCAGGTCCCACTTGCAAGAAGTTGCTTGATCTCTCCGCGGAAAAGAGCTTCAAGTGGGAGGCCTTTGAGCCCACTGATGAAGAGCTGACTCGGCTGGTTAAATCCAAACGCCGGGAAAGAAGGAGAAAAGTTTTGAGCCGCATGTCAGATGGAGAAACGGACGAAGTGCCTTCTCCCAGGGGTGTTATAGAATTGGATGACTCGGACGATGATCTGCCGGATGTTTCGTCCATGCTCGAGAAGCGGCCAAACAAACGGCGAAAGAAGTCTGAGGAAGACGTGAGTCAGCCTTAACATCGTCTTGCTGCTCGAGTTAATGTACTTCTGCGATGCTATCTTCAGGACGAGGTCGATCCGACGCAATCGAGAACGACCACCCCTGCAACCAGTGATGTGGAAACTGAGGTCCTTCAGCCAGGGAGCTCTCAAGGGTCGTTCAAGTTGCTGAAGTCGGGCGGCAGGGGCAGGAGGTTAACAGGAAGGCGAGCGGAGGCTCGAAACAAGGACCTCCTAGCGACAGACAGATGGAAGCAATGTATGACACCTGGCGCCGTGGTGATGACGATCTCGAGCCGAGCACAAAGATGACGGCAATGATGAGTCTCTTGAGGGAGTGGGAGGCGACCGGAGACAAGGTAATCTGTTATTCACAATGTGAGCAGTTTTTCTTTTGGCCGAAAAAAAACCTCGTAAATATAAGATGTTTTCTAGGGACTTCAATGCTCGACCTCGTCGACATCATGTTCTCTAGACATGGAATCCTCAGCTTGAGGTTCGATGGCAAGATGGACAAAGCCTCCAGGGACGAAACACTGTCTGCTTTCAGAAGCCCCTTGGGCCCAAAAGTCATGCTCATCAGGTATGATACCCACCGCGATGCCTTTATCAGACTGGTCTTTGCCGACACCCTTGTCCCCAGCACAAAGTGTGGCAGCGTCGGATTGAATTTGGTATCGGCCAATCGCATTATCAAGTCAGCTTTCTTTTGTGCTTCAGCAGCCGAAGCCTAACAGTGCACGCTCCTAGTCTTGATCTGTCATGGAATTATGCTGCCGAGTCACAAGCATATGACAGGTGCTGAGGCCCGCTAGTAGGTAGTTAGATAGCAGGTCGCTGAGCACATCTACCTCCTTTAGATGCCATCGCATTGGACAAGAGAAACCGTTATGTCAAGCGTCTTGTTGTCGAGGACACTATCGAAGAACGGTCAGTGGAATTCCGGCCTTTGTAGATATCCGCTACTGATGAGTTGATTGTAGCATGTTGAAACTTCAGGACGTCAAAATGGGTTCGTCGCATTCAGATAGATTATTCCGTGGCATGACCGGCATTGTTGCCGCTTTTGCAGGTCTAGCTGAGGCAGCCCTCGGAGAAGGCTCTGGCGTAAAGCTGCAGAAACTCAGCGTCAGAGACATCAAATACGTGAGTGGCGACTTCGAGTCTCTCTATCTCCTCGATCATGACTCTAGCACGTTCTGATAATATTTTTCTGTAGCTTTTCGGATGACCAAGAGGGATGCGCAATCCCCGAGAATCAGAGGACCCTGCCTTCGGTCGCTGACCAGCAGTAATCCGAGGCATTGCAAAGCCATGCTGATGAATTTTGCCCTCCGCAAGCGGAGCAATCTATGCTACAAACGTATTGTAGCTCTGATATAGGATGGAGCATCTATATTATACATACTGTAGATTTTGAGTTTAATTTCTCTTCGTCTTACTCAATGCGAGAAGGAAATACAAGTATCCAAATGCCTATCTATCAGTCTCATACGTAGACGGGGCTGTCTGACAAGACGCCAACCAGACTACAGCACTTGTGATTTGCCACGGCTCAAGAGCTTTTAAATTTCTTGCGCCAATCTTTTTACTTCAATGTGTGTTAGGTGGACGGGAAGTAAGATTGACGGCAAGAGAGTGAGCGCGTGGCTGCTGAGGCTGTGGATCGGTCAGATGATAAGCATGATTGAATGCATTGCCCGAGCTTGGACGTGCGGTCTGATTTCGTCCCCAGATAGGATCCAATATCTTGTTTACAATTATACCATTGGACGGACGGGTTTGCTATCCTGACTTCCCAGAGGATATGTACGTTACTCGGATCGTAAAGTGACAGTTTTTCGACGTGCGATACGGAGGTAGAGAAGAAGGATCCGAGTGGAGGCTGCGTAACTCCGCAAATTGCATTCCGGCGTCTTGCGCAACCGGGTAGCACGTGAACGGGGCGATGTATTGAATGAATCACGTGCAGGAATCTCTCATTTGCACTTGGCTCCGCCTCTTCAACGCCCGCTGGATCATCGAGCCCCTTCTTATCCGTCTCTGACTCCGTAAAGCTTCGTCCTCGTCGTCAATAACGATGGCAAGCTCGAAACTCCCTCTTCTTCTCCTCCCTCACCCCATGGTCCTCCTTCCGGCGTCAAGATTCACCATGCCTGTCTCTCAACAAATCGGTGAAGCCGTCCTTGCGCTCATAGAAGAGTCCGACGCCCTACCCGTCCTTGCAGCTGTTCCTGTCACGAACACAACTTTGGGCTCTAGCTCGCTAACGCTCTCGGAGTGGGGAACGGCTGCTCGCGTGCTTCGACTCATCAAACCGACGTCGCGCAACCCTCGTCAACCGTATCTCATCTCTTTGCATGGACTCACGAGGATACGCTTGTTGAACCACAATGAACTGTCGTCGTCGATGTCGACTTCGGACCTGATGACCGACCTGGCACTTCAAGATATTGAATACCCTCCCACAGAACGGATACCCTCCAGAGAGACGGTAGAGAAATTCAAACAGTCGGCCTTGCGGCTGCTCGATAGGCTTGCGAAAGACTCTGTCCAACAAGCAAG
>SJRY01000161.1:0-125136 GCA_011319805.1 Macrocybe gigantea
GCGCACCTGGTCACATCATATAAATAAACAAAATCGAAGAGGAAGTGTTCATGGTGTTGAAACCACTCTGAAATTGCGTCTGAGGTCGTGTTGGACGACCACTAGACTCGTACAGTAAAGCTGAAATGGGGAAATGGAAATATCACAGGCGAAAGATATAAGGATGAAAGATAATTTGAAATGGACGTATCGGGAGCGGAATTAGAGACGGGATTGGGAGCAGGAACCTGGGCATAGTAACGAGGCGAAGGTCCAAATTGTCTTGAGTTTTGTCCGAGGAAACAACGAAAGCGTAATCGCCGTCAGCTAACGTGTCCTCTATCTGCGAAAAAAATCCACTGCAGCCGTCTTCTTCCTGGCATCATATATTTCGGTTTGCCACGGGGCTGAGTCGGGATCGTAGTACGTCTGTTGGTGTTGGGATCGTGTATTGTGATGGTTTGATCCTCGTTCCGGTAGTTCTTGACGAGAGATTCTGTTAAGACGTCAAAGGGCGACCGAGGAGGATATCATAGGCGGGGTTAGGTAATACATGGATTTGGGCGTAGAGGGTGATTTCGTTGATAGTAACCGGGATGTTTCGGGATAATCCAAGCGATTTGTCGATTTCGCCATTGGCTGACTGCATATCGAGGCGGACGGTAGGGTCATAGGCGATCCCGAGCTTGTGACATACTGCATCAGACATGGCTATAATTTGGGATCCGGGATCAACGACACATTACTATCATGTCTTGATGATCGATGAGACATGTGATAAGCGAAGGGCATGACTCTCTTTGGCTACGATGAGGCGTTCGGGATCGATCTGGTCACGGCTCATGCTCGAAATGTAGGTTGAAATCGGGTCTTCGATGATGGTAGCGCCCCTCGGTGGCGCGGCTTGTCCATATGTAGCGGCGTTGGAATCTGCGATGCCGAAAGGGAGTTCGTTAAGGTTGATTGATTTCGACGGGTGGTATCTTCGTCGGGGATTTCCTCGATGGTAGCTCGAAACACAGGTTCGGGAATGCTGCACTCCTGGGACATGACTGCGATGGGGTTGGTCTCGTTAGCTACCCGTTTTGGAGTGACAAGCTCGCGCATCTTCGATCTGATTTCGGGGAAAGGGAAAGGAGGGCCTCGTTGGAGATTTGAGTGGTGCCTTTCAAAACGGTTTCGAAGACTTCATCTGCATGCTTCTTATCGACACGGGGAAAACGTTCTTGTAGGCGGGTTGTCTTGAGGGGTCCTTGTTAGTTGGTTTGGCTACTGGGGCGGGAGCTGCAAAGTTTCGAGTGGTGGGAGGAGCGTAACGAACTTCAGGAACATCGCGGAAGGGATGGATGGGTCCTCATGACGGATGGTTTCGGCCTGGGTATTCTCGGGAAGAGTCTGCGACGAAGGAGCTGGGGATACTTCCTTTTCTTTACCTTTTGATGCCGAAGTACTGGCCTCGGGATTCGGCGGCTGACCTGGGGATGGTTCTGGATTTCGAGGTGAAGAAGCAACTACAGGAGTTTCGGGATTGACTCGGCGGTTTGCGCGAGGCGGACCTCTGCGGGTGATTTCGACATGATCCATAACGGTGCGGCGGTTGGCGAGGACTTGGGCTTCGAGATTTAGCTGACGGATACGTTCTTGGATATCAGACAGGCGGTCGTTGACCTGGGTACTGGCAGCGGGATTTACGGCATAAGCATAGGTGGAGTCGCTCGGGACTATGGGATTCTCTGTAGGATTATAAGTTGCGACGGAAAGGAGCATTTGGCCGGTGGTGTCTGCATTGGAGGTAATGATTCCGCGTGGTCGCTCGTTAGGATACTGCCTATAATATTCGTTGACACGTTCCTGCATAGTGGCACCTCGAATAGCTCTCGGAATTTCGGCCTGTGTCGGGAGTGTGATTCGTCCATTGAAATCACGGCGGATAAGGCCTTCACGAATATAATTCTGGCCGTCTCGCAGTCCCTAATCCGACAATCGGGTTTACCACAGAAATGACAACCCTCGGGACGGTTTCCGGGAGCATGGGGTCGGAAGCCTCCAGTATTGGCTTGTGCCTGCATAAACTTGACGAGAACGTCGCTGATCCCGGTTGTGATGTTTTGAGTCATGCTCGCAAGGATGGTGTTAAGGTCCTCCTGTTTTACAGGGGCTTCGGGGGCGGCTGAAGTACTTCGGGTTGCGGGGGCTATGGACTGGTAATGGACCGACAAAGCTCCGGGCTGTTCTTCTCGTTTAAAAACGTAGGCTGCGGCATCTTGTATATCGACAAGCGAGTGGGTAAAATAGGGATCGTAATCCGGGAACTTGACTTCGAGGCGATCTCGGACTTTGGCTTGTAAATCCGTGGGGAACGCGCGTTCGTAGGCCCTAGCTTGCTCTTTGGCCGACATCTCTTCTTTGTCAACTAGATACTTCGTGATAGTATAAAATTTGTGGTAATATTCCGCGAGCTGCTCGTGGGTCCTGATGCCGAGGCGACTGGTTTCGCCAATGAGCCGGTCTAAATCGCCCATGTTATAGCGATGTTTGTCTTCAGCTCCGGGTAGAGACGCTGAATGGCATCTCGGAAGTCAGCATAAGGGCGACCTTGGAACTCCGGGAGGCTTTCCCAAAGCTCGGAGGTCGCAAAATCGGGATAACGAATGGCATACTCCTTCTTCTGCGCGTCACCCGTGACTCCGGCATCACTGAAGAGGTGGTCGAGTTCTCTGAAGTATCGGGAGAGCTCACGGGGCTGCGCGGGATCGAAACGTGGAGCTGTGGAGTGGCCACGAGCTGGCATAGTTACTAGCCATGCGGGAGCGGGGTCACCGACACCAGCGCCAGACGCGGGATTGTTGGTTTCATTGTTAGACATGCCGGATAACAGATTTCGAACTGATTGTCGGAGATCACGGAGTTGTTGGATATTTCGGAAAGGGGTTCTTTCAGGAGGGGACTGTGATGGAGTTGGATTGATAAGGATGGGACTTGAGTCTAGTGTCGAAAGCGGGTCTGAAAGGAGTTCTAGATCAGAATCCGTTTCTTGTTTGACTGAGGCTGGGGATAAGGGTTCGGGAGATGAGGGTAGCGAGTCGGGAAGAGAGATAAGGAGTTCAGGAGAGGGCGCTCGGGAGCGCGGAACAGGTGATCGACGAAGATTTCAGGGACCTGGGGTTTGTCTCCTGCGAGTGGCTGCCTTGGCGCGGGAGGTAACAGTGGACGAGGTAGAAGATTGGCGGTTGGGGTTACTTGAAATCTTGAACTAGCCCCTCGCGGTGGGCTCCAAAATGATAACTATCGGGAAGCACTAACCTACAAACCAACAAGGTGGAATGAAGGAAGCGTCAGTCCCTATCCGAGGCTGTATAAACTACGAGCTGTTCAAGTCACAGAGTAACCCGAGGGACTGTAGCTTGAAAGGGGGGGGGAATGGAACGAAGTGAATATGGATGGTTTCGAGCGGATTTCGGGGTTTTCGAAACAATGCGGCTAGACTTAGCTGAATTCCCGTGCGATATCGAGGGCTTTGGTGAGGGTTTCGGAAGGGTTTCGACGATAGTGACTTCCACGCGAAGCCAGGGACACTGATTTCGAGACTGAGTACTGTGGCTCCACGCGAGCGCGACACTTTGAGATCGGATAACACAAGGACTCCACACGAGTCGTAGACTTGCGAGACTGCTGAAGGATTGAGACGGTAACTTTTTTCTATGTTGGTACAAATGCCAAGTACATGGGTTTTTATAGATGAGAAGATTTCGAGTATCGGAATAACCGGCAAAGTCGAAACCGAATGAGAGAACGTATCGTATGATTTCGAAAGGGTCGTTTAGTGGCTGAAACATCGGGGAGATGTAAGTCCGTTCGAAATCTGAACATAAAAGGCGAAACAGTAGGTAAAAGAACATCCCGAAACCGGTGCCACGCGTCGTAGAATGGAACGTGAAAATAATCTAAGGAACGTAGAATGTATCAGTGAAATATGAGTCATGAATTTCGAAATGAGAGTGGATGAAACGGTAGCGCGCTCGAAATCCCTTGTTTCGAATGTACTGCGGCAAGGCAGTGCCGGGAACGCGGGAAGGCTTGAGGCGGTGCGGTATCGAAAATGGTAGTAGTCTTGCCATATCAGGATCTGGAATTGGGGAGGCATATAGGAATAAGACTGCCTGACCAGATTGGGCGGTATAGGAAGCGCAGAAGGTCCGGAATGTACGGGTGCGATGCGTTTGGCGAAGTGTCCGGGACCTGGAATGGAAGCCTCACGGAGTTGTCGACATCCCGAGTACTCGAACGAGAAGTCAGCGGCTGGGCTGCGGTATCATGCTGAGGGGGCTGAGTAGTGGTATGATTTCGAATGCGGGGGCGGGATTACCAAATTAGGACTTATCGGCGGTCAGCGGCGCGGAGCGCTCATCAACGAGTTCCTCTGTTCCAAAGTCTCTTGGTTCTTCTTGGAGTTAGACGAGTTCCTCTGTTCCAAAGCCTCTTGGTTCGACTCGAGTTTGAACCCTATTGCCATGCTCGCCTTGATCGCGACAGCCAGCGCCAAGGCTGATACATCCGTTTATGGTACGTGCATGGACGCTCATCGTCACCTCCCGAAGTTCACTTTTTCTCAAAGATGAGGAAGACAAGGTCGAGGAGTATGAGGGATGGGAGACGATCGTCATGGACGAACAGTGCCTTGGTATTCGCACGTCGGCCATCGAGGAAAAATGTCAAGCATCTGAAGCACTGGTCATTTACTGCTGTACACTTGGACTGCAGTTTGCACCTTGTCTTGCCAGACCCTTGAGATTACGCTGCCGTCACACTGGTTCTATTTCCATGACGGCGTCCGGGAAGCGTGTGCCATATATGTCAATCATTGTCTCTAGCATCACATTTGGCCTCGCCGCAACTGTCTTCTCTAGATCTCTCGTCTCTCGCTACCTCGCCATCCAAACAGTTGGCATCCCTGAAACCGAACCGGATCCTTTCACAGTGCACCATGTCTTGACAGTTTGTCAATCTCCTGATCCCCTAGCGCGCGATAGTCCCGTATGGGGCGAAGGGTGCCATCCTTCTTCTTGATGAAGAAGAACGGTGCGGCCATCGGGGACTTCGAGGGGCGGATGCGACCCGTCGTGAGGTGCTCTTCGAGGAATGCGTCTAACGTCCGTTAAACCCGACGAAATTCTGTCTTGGGAGTGTGCGCTGGGAGGCAATGACTGCATCCACGACCGCTCCGTTCGCCCTTGAATGTGGTCTTCGACAGAAAATGATGCATTTGGGATGGGCCAGGTGGTGAAGAGAGGTGGAACGCACAATTGAGTGGGCTGGGGATGAACCGGAAGCAAGCAATCCCTACTTCCCTCATTCGTATGTGCGGGGCTTGCTCTCCTACCTGTACTGATGACGAACCGCCTCCGCGGGTGACGTGAATCGTCATCTGCGGACCGCGGTTTCTAGACGCTGCAAACGTGTCGGGAATGCAATACTACTGTCCCATCCGAACGACTTCGGAGGCGGAGCACCATTCCAGTGCACTCCAGCGTATGCAGGATCTCCTGTTCTACTCGGATACATCCCTGGTACATTAGGAAGCGCCGGAAGCGTTCATAGAACGGAATGACCGGTCAATGAAGCGCCCGATGACTTCATCTGGACAGCCGTCCAAGTATTTGTCCGCAACTTCTTTGGCCTCTGCAAATCTGCTCTTTAGTACCTCCCTGCGCTGATATTTCACCCAACCCCAGTACTAGCAAATGTCAGAATGGTAATTGATTATAACAAACATTGATGACACACCATTTCAATTGGATTGAGCAAACTTCGGAAGGAAGATGCATTCATGGCCAGCCTTCTTGATGAATTGCTCAAGCATGGAGACTTGATTCCGGAAGTCATCTTGCTGACTGAGCAGCCGTGCCATGCAACAATCCCCTGATGCGTCTTCTCGGGCTTGACAGCCTGGGAATGTTGATTTCGAAGTCCTGCGATGTTTGGGACGTTTTTGAGGGCGTCCGCGGGTCATGAAGCCGAAGTAGCAGCTGGAGATAGGAATTTTGGATTTTATTTCCTGAGCTTTCTGGTATATGATCTGATGCAAAATTTTAGGAAAATACTCCGCTGGCGAAAAGCAATCGATTCCGCATTTTTTCAGATTTTCTGGTTTTTTTTTTGCGGGGTGACCAAATTTTCGGGCTAAATTTTTTTCAAATGCAAGATATAGGAAATCGGCTCTGTAGACGTTAAAGATTAAAAAGCTCTCGGCACCTGTCGAGACTCGGACCGCCGTAATGTCGTTGGTACTGGGAATACTGATCTCAGACCACTGGTTGGTGTCGAGCCTAGAATTCACCCATATAACCGAGCGCAGGAGAGCTTTGTTCGGACCATCCAGGAAGCACGCACGGTCCGTTGGAAAGACCGGGTGGAAGCGGCTCGGGATGCATATATTATTGAAGTAAGTGACATGTGGTTCCTGTACAAGCAAAATGTCAGTGTCCTCGAGGATTGAGCTATTTATTATATCCAAGTGAGCGCCTTCTGCTTTGTTCAAGTTAATCTGAAATATACTTAACTCGTTCTCGCTACTCATTGGGCAGACAAATGGCTTACTCTTCCTGATGCCGATGGATTCGAACTCCTGTTCGGTGTCGTCCGCCCAGTTGAACCCCCCGAGTTTGATGATGAACCTTGGGTCTGCCCATCCCTGGGTGCATGCCTCTGTGCGTTCCGCTCACGGTCAGTAACGGTCTCCCTGGGGAAGTTGAGCTGAGACTGTTGAAGGTTCGCCATCGCTCGTGGCATCCGGGGTGGCTGGCTGTGGCCGAAGAAGCTGTGCTGCGCTGGAGTCGGGACTGGCCTGCGTGGCTCCGACGGGGGCTCCGATGCCCATGTATGCGGTTCATCTGTTGGGAAATAAAGGAGGCGGTTCTCCGGGTGTTTGCCGTCGTACTCCCCGCACTTCCTCTGGAATTCAGCGCAGTTTCGATCCCATGCTGCGTATTGCAGTTAGCACATTTCAGGGAGTCGGCAAAGCACTCTGTGGCCCTGTGCCCCTTCTGTGCACAATTGGCGCAGACATCTTCTTCTTGCTGGCATTCGCGTGCAAAGTGATTCCACCCCTGACACTTCATACATCGAATCACCTCCTTCTTGCATTTCGCGACCGTGCATCTGGTGCTGCATATGATGGCGCCATTAGTGATGAGTGAGTTCGCGGCCTTAGGACAGTTAAGAGAGAGAATGAGGTGCACGCGCCTTTGGTTGGGCGCCCTCCTGGCAATGGGCTTAATCCATCTTGCCTTGACTACCGCAGCTTCATCCAATCGGTTTGGTTCGTGGATCTCGTCAAGATCCGTCTCCGGGTTAAATGTGGTCAACACTCCGAAGACGATAACATGATATAACTTCTCTTTAAAGCGCCCCGGGATGCCCGCTTCCTCGCGGAACACCTCGCCGTTACTTTTCAACCACTCCGCCGCGTCGTCCGTAAGCGTTTCCATCAGAATCGCCGAGCTGGCGTTAATATGCTGGGCAAACCGAAACTTGTAGGAGTTGTTGCCGCTGGCTTTGACAATGGCCTCGTTGAACTTGTTGAGCATGTCCCTGGAGGACATGGTGGCTAGTGGATGCGAACGGGCGTTCACCTCAACCATGAACTGGCGAGTTTCCGCTGCGATCCTGGCCTGCAGCTTCGGCGCTTGCGGGTCCAATGATCCCCTGAGGAGCGCGTCACGGTAGCCGGTTTGCTGGAGCGTCGATCCACGCGACATGTTGCGGATTTCATCCACTTGGCTCCTTGTGCCGTCCTCGATAGCCTGCGTAACCTTGTCTTCGACTGAAGACAGCCTGGAGTTGATCTCGGTTATCGGTATTTCCTTTTTTCAGCTTTCTTAAACACCGTGATTTACCTTTTAGTTTTATTGCCAGCACGACGACGACTTCAAGCTACTTCACCCATGCCGCCCTCCATCCTCTTCGCCCACCCCGTTCCTCGTACTAATTCTTTTCCCCCCTCGCAGGCTGTGGCATCGGCGTCCTCCTCAAGATGATGTGGTTCCTCACCAATGTCACCTACCACCTCCATTCTTTCTCGTGCGTTTTTTTTTGCTCGCTTTTATTCAACCTATGAACACACATTTCTAGAATTTCTCATTATGACTATTTCCCACGACTAGCAATTGGATTATTGCAAATCCCGAGACAAGCTGGAACAACTGGCACGCGAGGGCGTGTCGGTCACTCGCTGCATGTTGGAAAATCCTCCTGCTCTGTCGCGTTCGCTTCGGTCGAAGGGGTGACTTCGGGTTCAGCTGACGCGGGGAGGCCGTCGGCGACGTCGATCTTCGCGAGCATGGACTGTACGGCTTCGCGAGTCTCTTCTACCGTTGTGGACGTACCGACTACGCCACACATGTTTTTCGTCGCAAACACCCTTTTCTTCCATGACTCCCAACTCCCTCCGAAATCCCGAGGATCGGCACAGAAGACTGGACGGTAGGGACCGGTTCCCCTTGTCGATCACTCGCGTCGTGTGGGGCAGCGACCGCGCACGTAAATAGGTGACGGCGAGCGAGGTAGAATCTCCCGAGTCATCCCCAGTTGGACAAGCCTTTCCTTTTGGACTAGGATTCTTTTAATTACTTCTTTCGTGTCTCCTGGTATAAACATCGCTTGTAACTACTCGAGGGGACAACGAATTACCATCCCACTCCTACTTGGCTCGAAAATATTTCCGCGTTCGAACTCATTGATACACGAAATCTCCCTCAGCGGACTCCCTCGCTTCGTTGTAAAGGGTTCGCTTACTTAAGCCCTTTTTCGCCTATTTCCTCTCTCCTTCTCTGAACGACCGAAATTCTCCACTGTTAGAATTCAAGCGCGACGCGGGAAATCAGCCAGTGGATGGCGAGTCGAACAGCAGGACAGGGGGCAGCAAAACAAATAGATTCAGTTTGGCCTCGGTGAGCTCGTGAGGCAAACGGATGGGGAGGGGCACATCAGCAGTACAACTACTTATAGATAAGAAACAGATAAGAATTTGCAAAGATGGAATAGGAACCGTTTCAAACCCATCAGTCGGACCAACGGGCGTTGCGATCGGAACACTCCATTTCCAACACACCCCCGCGAGCGCAACGCCAACCATAATCAAAAAGGGGGGGGGGGGGGTCAGCACACCCCCGTAATCTTCAGCTCTTCAAAGCTCAAACCCACTGCCATCTGAGCTATCATCCGATTCCCAGGCAGCGGCAGCTGTGTCCGTAGTTTTCTTCTTCGTCTGTGATTTCTCCCATGCTTTGCGTTCCGGGCAGTCTGACTTGTAATGCCCGATCGCGTCACAGAAGTAGCACTTAACTTCTGATCTGGTACGGCTCCGGCCCGGGGTGGCGGTCATCGCTACGTTTTCGTCTTCTTCTTCTTCGGCTTTTACAATCGGTGCGGCAGTCTTCTGACGGACTTCCTCATTCAGCAAGCGAGCGATAACGAGGTCGAGCGTCAAGGCATCGGGGGACATGGAATCAAAATTGATTATGACATTGTCGTAGGAAGGGGGGAGTCCCATGGTGATAGCGAGGATCTTGTCCTGATCAGTAACGGAAATACCGGCTGCATCCATCCGGAAAGCGAGGGCTTGAACAGAGCCAATCCAGGCTTGCATTGACTGCTCCGATCCCTTCTTGGCGGTGAGAAAACGCCTGCGAAGGGACAAGCTGGTTGCAAAACCGGCAGCGCGGTGGACACGTTCAATTGTCTGCCAGATCTCCATGGGGTCGCGGGAGCTCATATGAACAAGCTGATTATCCTCGACTCGGAGGATCATCTCAGCGCGTGCCCGAGCCATGTCGTCCTCCTTTCGTGCGGCTTTCCTCTTTTGTATTTCTGCGGCAATCGCTTCTTCTGACTTCCCGGCAGTGTCAACGGTGACATCGACCACTTTCCACAGCGAGTATCTGGTGAGGGTGGCTTCCATTCGCACGGCCCACTCTGCATAGTTCGTGTCGTTGAGGCGAGCGAAATGCGCCGTGTTTTCGGTGCTGGTCATCTTGGCAGGGTGGTGGATAGGTGGGGAAGGGAAAGGAGGGGGGGTCTTCTTCACGTCTTCTGTGGTATTAGAGGATACCACACCTTCTTCTGCAGCGTAGCGTGCTGCGGGCGTCAACAGGGAAGGGAAATTCTTGACTGCCTCTTCCGAAATAGGCAGGATCCGTTTGTGTTAGAATTCAAGCGCGACGCGGGAAATCAGCCAGTGGATGGCGAGTCGAACAGCAGGACAGGGGGCAGCAAAACAAATAGATTCAGTTTGGCCTCGGTGAGCTCGTGAGGCAAACGGATGGGGAGGGGCACATCAGCAGTACAACTACTTATAGATAAGAAACAGATAAGAATTTGCAAAGATGGAATAGGAACCGTTTCAAACCCATCAGTCGGACCAACGGGCGTTGCGATCGGAACACTCCATTTCCAACATCCACGGCGGGAGGTCCATTCGCCCTACCTCACCGTCATGTAGCATAGTAACCACAAGCCGCAGTTCTTGCATTCCTGGCCCGTCGAGGTGGCGACGCGGTCTGGGGCCTTCTTCTTCGGCCTATTCCCTTTGTTGGACGACGTCGAGGCTTGAGTCGAGTAGGAGGTTTCGCCCGAGGTCCTATTCTTTCGATGTTGATACTCTTCTTTGATAATGCCGATGAACTCTTGGGACGAGACGGTCTTGCGTGAGTCAGCAGTCGCGTCGCTCTTGCGTCCTCGCACGTATGGGCGCGTGAAAATATCCCACGACGCCGGGAGCGCCGAGGCGATCACGTTCTTGAACTGGCGGTCGCTGACGTAGAAGTCGTCGTTTTTGAGTTGATTGAGGCGATTCGCGAAGCTTCTTGAGTTCCGTATAGAAAAGTCCGACCTGGGAGTTTATAGCGAAGCTCGCCGCATAACTGGCGTATTTCCGTCACCGTGACAGAGCCACCAAAACGAACGACGGAAGTGAGTCCCCGGCTCTGAACAGTCAAACGACATACCATTGCCACCAAAACACTCAAAATTCATTTATCACAACGATAAGAAGTACTTCAAGTCATCCGTGGTCGCGATCCGACTCAGTTCGGCGCGCGGTCGAAAATCTGTCATGAGAACTCTTCGCGCCCAAGGGGTCACTATTGAGGAGTGTATCAGACGAAGGAACGACGATGGGAATCAAGAAACCACCGGAAACGAAGATGTTATCAAAGCAGGTGACGTAGGAGCATCGTTGATTCGTCAGAACAAAACCATATCACTTGCCGTGGTCGAAGTCTTGGGATTTGAGTCGAGACCGAAGGGGCCGAAGGGGACACGAAAACGCGGTCGAGTACTGGCAGGCGTAGGTGGTGCGAGCAGAATTGGAGCGAGTACTGGCGGGCCACTGAGGTGCAAGGCAGACAATGACAAGAGTCGTTGTTGTCAGCGGTAATGTGGTAGGTTGCTGGCAGATGAGTACCACGAGTGACGTGGCACTTATCGGTCTTCGTTGGACGTGGCACTCATCGATCTTCGTTGGACGATGCTGGTTTGTCCTGAGGCGGCTCGGGGATGGCCAGCACGCCGGAGTTGTTGACATAGTGGGGCAATGGGTTACGGGGTTGTCCCACCGGATCCTGACGAGTCAATATCGATAGACTCTCAATCTTTGATTTGTTCGCGTGCTCTGAAGGGTGCAAATCGACGATTCAGCAGTGTAGTTGCGAGGGTTGGGGGAAAGCCGGGAGGGCTTTCGGACCCGTAAGTGCTTGCAACTCCCAAGGGGGCTGAGAACGAGCTGCGTCACCCATGTGTTAGGAGGATCGCGACGCAACGAGATCGTCTCGGCCCCCGCAGCTCTAGGAGCAATCCGATGGTATTGGAAATGAATTGTGAGAGTGTCTATTTTACAGCTGCTCTGTGGTCGGGTTGAGTGAAGAGATTTGTTGTAATAAATTGTTATCCGCTTGTATGTATGGTGCTAGAACTTGTGCGTGACGGCGTAGGTAGAGAAGGAAGGCATCACTGGACCATCTGCCCATCACCTTCATGACCTCGAGTGGCGTTCTCCTTAGGAGGTACTCGAGGGTTGCTCCGATTCTTATGCTGTGACCTTCCAACGGCTCGCAGGAAAGGTCGCGTAGGATTTGGTTGATGCGTTTCAGAAATACGTTGCGTGACAGTGGTTGTTTGGGCTTGTTCGCATGGGTTGTGTGGGCGAAAAGATGTTCGGTGGGTCGAGGGGAGTTGATGCGTAGGTGGTTCTCGAGTGCCTGAACTGGGTCGACTGGGTCATTTTGTTTGCACCAGTACACGTCTTCTCCGTGTATCGACGTCTTTGTTCGTGGGATGTGGAGGACGGTGACTGGATGTCCTTGTCTGGACTGGTCGAAAGATAGGTTTGTAGGTTTGATGTGCACGTCGGGGTCGAATGACATGAGAGTTTTGGTTGTGAACTCGCCGAGGCGGGCTGCCGCGAAGAAACATGTTGTGAGGCATGCATAGACTGCTGCGTCGCGTGGGTTGGTGAGGTCGAGTTGGGGTTTGATTTTGGCAATGGTTTCGGGCATTAGTGGCGCCCGCTTGGCCTTCTTGGAGGTGCTGGGGGTGATTCGGGATGCTGCTTGCATGAGTGCCTCGGTTTCAGTCTTGTTCGGTGTCCACGGGAGGCTATGGAGGGTGTGCCATGCTCGCAGTGCCGCGATGTAGTTGTTAATGGTGCTGGTCGAGTATCTACCTGCTAGGAAAGCTACAAAGGCGGATATTAGGAGGGGGTTGGCTGGTGCTCTGTGCTCTTCTGGTATATCTCGGTTGTCGCAAAACGAGTGGTAGGCGAGGAGGCCCATGCCGTAGGTTCTTGTGTTGATGGGGCCCACGAGTACGAAAGGACGTGAAAGTCGTCCGCGCCAACCTCGACGAGAAGGACCGTGACGCCAGAGTTCTCGGCCAACCTCGCGGCCACTGTCGTCCCCGTCAGACCCGCACCGACGACGATGTAGTCGAACGTCTGGCCATTTGCGGCGCTGGCGGACGTCGTCACGCCAGAAGCGCGTCTCACGAAGGTATTGCCGCGCGCGTCCCCTGAGGACGTGTGGTTCGTCGGTGTTGCCGAGGCGGAGAGAACGAGTGCGGAAAGGGAAAGGAGGAGAAAATAGGGGGAGGGTAACATGGTTTCTGGGGATCAGGGACGAGGAACTCGAAGTGAGGAGGATATTTATATGGCTGAATTATGCTTTCGGAGAGTAAGGAACCCTTTTCGCGATACTACATAGAATGCCGGTAAGCATCGAGGGGCGCTCTGATGCGGCGATAACTCCCCGACGAGGAGGCAATGACATGTCAAACTGCCGTTGACAACACTCGATGCGGTTGTAAACTGCAGTGTTCGCATCGAAGTCTGGACAGCGCTGATTCTGTCGTTTCAAGTACCATCTCCGTAGTCAGGCTATCGATTCATTGGAAGCAGCTGTCAACCCGAGGCTTGAGCGGGGGAGGAGGAGATGGTAAGCACTCGATAGCACATGACCGCGCCACCTTGAAATGATCCAGCTCGGGATTCGGAGTCGGTTACCTATTCCCGCTCAAAAAGCAACGCGTTTTGAAAGACCGACATGACGGGATACTCTGACCACGTCTCTCGTTGGAGGAAAGAGCGCTCATCTCTCTTCCTTCGTTTTCGTCCATGTCTCTTATCTACGTATAGTATTCTATATGATGGCGAGGATGAAAAGAAAATGCGAGTCGTCGACCTTGTACTATACATGCATTACGTGCGGTGGTGTTCCAAGAATGTCATCTATTAGGACGTAAGAGAAACGACTACATCCCTGCCGGTCCCAGTGCCGCTCTTGAATTCGTATAGTTTTGCAAGCGCCTCTGGCTTGTACTGCGGAACGTCGTGTATATCTCGATTTTTGATCGACACATTTTTTATCCCCAAGAAAAGAAAGCCGTCTAAGTAATGGACTGTCCCTTGAATAAAAAGAGAATTATGATCATCCTAGATTAGCCCTACCACCTCGCTACCATTGACGCTCAAGGGTATCGACATTTCCATGTCTGCCGAGGAGGAGAATGCTTCGTAGAGATAGATGACACCGAAGAGGAGAAATAATGTCGATCCTCCATAGGTCACTGTCACATAAAGTGAGTATAAGAAGTTGGTTAGTAGACAGGAAGGACGTCACACCATGTTTCACAGATATTTTTGTAGAGACGTATCGTCCCCCTATTACAGCTAGCGCTGTACAACATGAATGTCCAACGATAGTCCCTATCGTGACTAGATAAACATTCTAAACAAAAAAAAAAAGTGGGGTAAGGACGTGACGTCGCAGCAATATGCGACGCGAAACGTACATGTGCCGCTCCCAGCGCGATAGTTGCAATTTGGCTTCGGTCGCCCCACTCGCCGAGAAAGTTCAAAACGAATGCCTGAACAAAGACAGGTCCCAGGAATAAGCTGCAAAAATTTCGGAAACCTTCCCCGACGGTGGACTTTTTTGATGAGGTTCCCGAACCACTTGCAGGCGGTTCCTCGCTCTCTTCGGCAGGCCGGACAGCCTCGCCACGCTCGATATCTTGCAAAGGGATATCATCGCCGCCTGCCACTGCCTTGTGTCCTTCACGCCCCGCGTCGTCCTCCTCAATCTCCTCCTCCGCCTCCTTCATCTCCTCCCGCACCTTCTCGCTCCCGCCCTTCATCTGCCGCGCCTCCACCATCATCTTCGTCCCAAACACGAGAAACAGCACCGCCGCGGCGGTCTGCGTCCATTTTCGCGGGATGAGCGTCGGGAGGAGGTGGCCCATCCCGCCGAGAGGATGGACATGAAGATGAGCGAGCCCAGCGCGCCCAAGAAGACGACGAGACGCGGATGCCGCATGGCGAGGATAGCGCTTATGAGGAACGTCTTGTCGCCTATTTCGGAGAAGATGATCATGGCGAACGCTTGGAGGAGCGCTGGCAAGGTTTCCTCCTGCACAGCGTCGTCCAGGACAGGTGGCATTATTTTCCTATCGTTGTCGACGCGGCAATGGGTGAATAAATTTACTGATACAAGATTTCACTGAGATACCTTCTATGGCCAGTGAAAAAAAGAAAGTGGAAGTATAAGTAGATATGGACTGCGGCCTGCCAGTGATTTTGTGGAGAGCTGAGTTTCGAGGTCCATGCCGCAGCTGCTTGGGTAGCACAACTGGTCATGTGATGATCAAGGACCATAGGACGAAAAGACGCCCAACGGTCACTGAGACGAACGTGTGAAAAGGTGCACGCACACACTGCAGGGCCGTGAGCACAGCTCTGCAGAGACCGAAACGCTGAGCTGCACTGAGCTAGCTCTCCTCCGTCATCGATTCCTTCTCCGTCGGGGGTCTCGTGCCCGCGTCTTCCGTAGCGCAGTCACGGAATATCCATGTCGCTCCCTGAAGTCAAGCCGACGCCATCCATCTCTTCAAATTTGTTGCCACGTCGGCGTATGTGAAGATGTAATGCCGACAACGGGTCAGCGGGTTAATCTGCGTAATCGAGGACGATCATTCGCAGATCATGATTCCCATCTGATGTGCGATTCGACATCTGTTTCGAGGACCGTTGACGTCCCACACTGTTCTGGTCGGTGTAAATTCACTGGAGGGACTGTACAGTGATTTTCGCTCTGCAACTCGTGATTTTCGGGCGTCGTCGCGAACGTCGCCTATGCTCCGCGTGTTTTTTTTATTGAAAAAACCTGCAAGATCCGTCGCGCCGAAGTCGGCACACGCCTCTTTATTGCAAGCGTGTGGGAAAATATTACAGTAAATGGTAACGTGACATCATTTTTTTTTTGGCAATATTTGCTGATAGCCATTCCTCAGCATGACTCGGAAACAAAATTCTTCAGGGCATGCATGGCGAGCTTGAGCTCACCGCCGTCGCGTTCGTCCATGCTACCGAGACCTCATAGGGAAGGCAGAACGGTAAAAGTGGTGGAAACTGATGCCTTTCACGAAAAGTCCTTCTCTGCGGCCTTTGCCAAACTCTTCAAGACGAAGCCATCCTTTTTGCAAGCCGTCGCGCAGTCGCGTTATATCAGATGGATCCCTCAGAACTGGACGTGGTCGAAGCTGAAACCGGTCATCAGGAGCGCGACCGCAGCCTGGATAGCCGTTGTTCTGTTCGTCATCATCCCGGTTGAGAAGGTGATGGGGACGGTGAGCGTTCATTCGTTTTCGTTTCTGGTTCTCTTTTGGCTAACGTTCCGATTGGCCAGGCTAGCTTTTTGATCCTCGTCGGCAAGTGAATCTCTTGCAACCTGAATTCTGGCTATTTATCGTTCTTTTTCAGCCTCCGTACTGTCCCCGCCCGTTGACCCGTTTGTCGCCGTCCTGGAACGTGAACTTTTGCTGTCGCTTCTCGTTTCAGCTACATGGGCGTAAGGCGTCTCCCTTTCTGCAGAAAAAACGGCTGAACTCTCGTCGAATCCAGATACAGCTGTCTGGCTATCAAACTAGCAGACCTCGCCAGGTCTCATCACGATCCGACCGTGACCTTCAATCAGGCCCTGAGTGGACGGTATATAGAGGCAGGCGTAAGTCATCTTGCCATTTTATAATCCATTCATGTCCCTGTTTTCTGATGGTCACGCCAGCCTACCGTCATATTGGCCGTGTTCATGTTTATTGGCAGCGCCATCCTTTTATACATAAAAGCCCGTCAGGGACCTGGTCCGTATGTGATGCCATGTATACTGGCTTGTCTTACCTTGGGTAAACTTCAAACTTCAAGCTCAAATCCCTGGATCGTATTTCTCTCTGACCGATTTTGACAGATATTGCTATCACCACTTCCGTTCTATTTCCTTACCCGTTTTATGGTGTTAGTCTCGTGTCAATTCCCTTTCTCGATCTTTGCTTCTGATACGCGAACAGTCTGGACAAGCAGTGGTCGTTCCGACAGTATTTCACTCTGCCGTCGCTCTTATCGTCTCCATCTTCGTATTTCCCGCCACCATCTCGTCGCAGTTTACTCTCCGCCTTCAAGCTGTGTTCTCTCCTCTCATAACCGCTATCGAAAAGCATCAATCTCTACTAGAATCTTCTCCTCACTCCCCAGAGTTCGCCGAAGCAGCCGCCGAGGTTGGCGCGCTCGTCGAACAGTCCGAAGGCGGTCTGATCTCTCTCGCCGCTTCCGCGCGGCTCCTCCCGAGCGATCTAATTTACTGCAGATACGCGCCAAAAGATTTTGTCGCGTTCCAGAACCTTGGACGACGGATCGTCGGGCGCGCAGACGGGATGGGGATGTATTTCGCTCTGATTGATCCTACGAGGCTCAGACTTCCGGTCACGCCTGCTGCATCCGTACCAGTGACGCCTGTAATGACGCGGACGCCCACGTCCCCTGTGCTGTCTCGCAATCCGTCATTTGAGCGTGTTCGACAAGCAGCGGACGGGCAGGGGCAAGGGCAAGGGCAAGGGCATGGGCAGGGTCCGGAAGAGAAGAGTCACCACCATGACCATCCGCATCGCCATTCGCATTTTTGGTACCGGAAGCAGCACCATCATGCGTTGTATCTGCGTCGGAAACTGCATCACAGCATTTTGCACGGAGGCGTGCACTGGTCGCGGCTGAGGGAAGAGGGGACCGTGGCCATGTTTGAGTCGTATAGGTATTTGAACCTCGAGGCGACGCATTTTCACGATCCAGACACGGATGTGCATACGGCGAGGGCTACGGCGTTGTTGGGCGAGAGGTGAAGGAGGAATTCGCTCGACTTTTGCATTTGGCTAAATTGTATTATTGTTTGTTTCTAGTTGCCGTGAGATGCTGGGAAGCTGTAGAGAAGCCCTCATCGCTGTGAGGGATTGGCTAACCGGAGTTCGGAACGACAGATTTAATATCTGGATCTCGAAGCAGGACAAGAAACTTCGTTGGGAGAAGAGAATGGCTGAATTTGAGGCGTTGAGAGGTCGCCTTTCCTCTGTCGTGGAACGGTTCAGGAATGACGGAAGGTCAGTTATGCGGTTTTCTTGTTTTGATCATCGAGCCCCCCCTAATTTGCATGCTGGCGTGTCTAGATTGCGCGTCATTGATCCATATCGACCCGTGTTTGAACCCTCGGAGTTGCAGCGGGAGCTAGATGTCCCCGCGCATCGTCACCTCTTCCACTGCTTCGTCTACCAGTACCACCTCATGCAGTTTTCCGACATTGCGATCGAGATGGTGAGCACACGTCCTTTCTGCGTGTATGGTATCCGAGGCTCAGGGATGCTCGGGTTTATCATGCAGCTGGATGAGGTGATCAGACTAGAGAAGACTAGGAAAAGGAACAAGCTTTGGACGCCTGTCAACAAGCTGTTTCAATGGAACAAGTGGCAGATCAGCGAAAGTGTGGACAATGGTGATGAGGAAGACCCAGGTGCGATTTGCATGCAGTCATCCGCGGATTTGGCAGGGGATTCATTTGATATGCCAAATACAGATCTCATTCAAGGGAAGGCGCCTATGCCAATGTACGATCTGGGCATACCGCATCGACGAGACGCCGACGCCCTGCCACCAGTGAACAAATTCGAGTCGTTTACGAGTTTTGTTTACTTTGCTCTGGTCAACCTGGGAGGCGGGAACGTGCTGTATGCTGTCAAAGCCGGTATACTGTCTGGTACTGTATTCCTTTTGCATGTCTTGCTTTGCTGCGGGTCGCTGAATAACACCATTTGTCTCTTTTGATCCGTAGTCCTGCTGTGCTTGCCGTCTTTTTTCAAACACAGCACAAAGTTTGCATATGGTGGGCGTAGTCTCGACATGCTAACGGGGATATAGGCTGATCTGATCCATGAACAGAGAACCGTTTTGTATGGGGAATGTGAGCCTTCAGATACTAGTTGCTCGGTCATCGGTCCACTGACGTGCCGCCGTGCACAGATTTATGGGTCAGCTTGCGCTGTCGCGCTTCCACGGCGAGACTGCATTCAGTCTGGTCGTGCGGATAACCTTCACGCTTTTCGGAGGCGTCATCGGATTGGTGATGTGGTACATCTCGGCGGGGTCTGGTAATGGCACGCCGTACAGCCTCGCCGCCGTGTGCGCCGTGTGCTTCCCAATGTTCTTCTTTGCGAGGCTGTACTGGCCTGCGTCGCCGATGACGACCATCGTGTTCGTCGTGACGACGATGCTCGTGATCGGGTACTCGTTCCAGGATCGACATAGGGACGTCCCGGGCAATCCTGGCTCTGGCTGGGACGTGGCATATGTGGGTCACCGGAGCAATATCTTGAGAGTGGTTGGGCTTGACGTCGGTTTTCGCTGATTAGAAACGGTTCATTCTCGTCGCTGTGGGCGTGTTTTGCGCATTGTGAGTGCTTGGCGTTGTCGAGCAAGTGATCCAGGACTGAAATTCATCCCCGCGTTTTCATAGTATCATGTCACTCTTCCCGCCTTCAACGACGATTCGTAAATACCAACGCGTGACGCTCGCGACGACGTCGGCCGAATTGGGCACGATCTACTGCGCGATGGTCTCGTTCGCGAATACGAAGGAGCGCAAGAACGAGCGAGAAAGGGAGGATGAAATCCGCGAGATCGTGACGAGCTTGATCGCGGTGCGGAGCAAGCTGCGGCGGTCTAAGGTGCTGACGAGCAATGTGAACTTTGAGGTGCGGCCTTTTCCTTTGATGTGTATCTTGCCTCACGTCGTCGAGCAGTTTTCGATGAAAGGCCGGTGGCCGTCTGAGCGGTACACGAGCGTGCTCAATATCCAGCTGTGGGTTGTCGTCCCCTTGTCGTTCTTTGATCTATTTCCCGCTCACTGGCTTACAAACAGGCAGATAGCGTACGCGCTGTCGCATCTGACTTCCATCTTCAAGCACCTCGATCCGCCGTGGGCCCGCGCGCTGCTCACGCGGACGCGGTTCTCTGACCCAGATTTCCAGGGCGACGTCCTAGCCATCATCAGTGCGTCCACTTTGTACAGCTTTGATGCCTTGGAGTCGACTCACAGGGTACGGCAGCGATGATATCGTCCTCGCTGCGCACAGGCGCACCACTGCCACAGATCACGCCATGTCCGCTGATCGACAGGTTCATGCAGCGCTCGCACTCGCACGGATTCGACGTGATATACAAGGACGCGGAAGAGGATTTTGGACTGCCGCGCACGCTTACGTTCGAGACGCTGCAGAACGAGCAGTACTTGTGAGCATTTCGTTCTTTTTCTTTTGTCTTTTTTTTTTTTTGGGTAGAACGCGGATTTGAATCTGTTTTTGGACAGGATGTTCTGCGTGGGCGTGTCGACGGCGTTCAGCATCGTGGCGCGGCTCGATCGGCTGATGGTGGCGGCGAAGGAGGTCGTGGGGGAGCAGTATCACATTTATGGCCTCGGGCTCGGCGTCAGAGGGGCTGGCGCCGAGTCGGAGCGGCCCAGCGTCGTCCACCTCACTCCGCCTCAAGACGTATAGAAGACGGAGGACGGTGATTTAGAATGAACCGGAATGGGGTTTCTTTCCTTTTTCGTTATTTTCATCTCGGACTTCTTTTCTTTTATCTAAACATACATCATCTGAACTGGTCTCATTCACGTTTGTGTCATCTCTCGGTTCTGCTGTGGTTGTTCATGGGATCTTGAGTAAAAAGAAACTTTTGCTTTTTTTTGCTTGACCTGGTTCTAACAGTATTTTGGAGCTGAAATGTGATTGGCGGAAATTCACCGGAATTTAAACTCGCAAGCTTCTCGGAGCTTGGCTCGCCGAGAAGGGGAACCAACGCCGCTGGCAATGCCCAAAAAGCTTACGCCTAAAGCCTAACGCGGTGCGCATGGAAAAGCGAGCCGAGTTTCGAGGGTTCGATTCAATTCAGTTTAAGAGGCTCGGGCTCGGACGTGGGTGCGAACCGACGGGGCGAGGTGGGTTTGAATTGGGAAGAATGAGAAGAAGGGTAAATAGGTGCTAGAAGCGAGCGATGCCGCTGTGCGTCTGTCTGTCTGCGCGCGCTTTTGGGGATCTGATCTAACTCTGTTGCTCTCTGTCTCCGAGTTTCGTACGCTCAGCTCAGCCGAATGTTGCGATTGCCTTCAATTGTGCGTCTTTTCTTTTCTTTCCCCTCTGCCTGTTGATTGGCGGAAATTCGCCGGTGGAGGGTTTGTGTCGGGTTTTGGTTTCTTTTTCTTTTTTGTTTGTGTTTTTTTTTTTTTTTTTTTTTTTTTTTTTTTGCGTACGTACAAGACAGCTGGGCGATGCATTTGTACGCCGCATGCTGCACGCCACAGTGCTTCGCTTCGCTGGATGTGTCGTGTCTCTGCGTGTATATGTGCAGACGTCCAGTGGGGATTCTGCTCTGTCCGTCTCATGACGATCGGCCGAGTCGAGTTCGTGGTCATGAGACAAAGGCAATCAGGGGGTGAAGGGACTGTTCTTTTTCCGTGGCCCGACCTCTCCCTGGAAGCGAATAGGAGGAGAGGTCGGCGGGGATGGTCTGGTCTGGTCCGCTGCGCGGGGGTCTAGGTTTGTTGCCCCTCTCTCTCTTTCTGCTGCGAGCTCCTTTTCGTTTTCCCTGTCTGTATGTGTGTGAGAGTATGTGGGAATTCAAGGCTGTAACAAATTGCGGGTTTTGACGCCCGTGTTGGTGTAGGTCTGTCTGATCGCGGATATAGAGGGAGGAGGTCGATAAATCAATCCGTTGTTTTCACATGACGAGCTGCCTGTATAATCGGCGATTTGGGGAGAAGAAAGAGAGAAGGCTTGCGGCCTTCTTGATGGGGCAGTGATAGATAGATGGTTAGACAGATTAATGATCCCGTCGTTAGCTGTTAAGCCACATGAAAATGAAAATATAATCCGAGAACACGTTAGCTTTGAAGCTCGTGCAACGTTGGAGTCCTTGTGTGGGTGGGCAAATATTTATTGATCTGAGGAGCGCAGAGACAAAAACAGCCGTGCCGTGTCCTGGAGAGTCTGAGACGCTGAAAGTTAAAATCGCAAGGTCGAGGGATGGTTCGATTACGTCTTTTGATGGGCAGCGAAGAGGGGAAAAACTGAATTGTTTGGGAGATTGGGGGACGTTTCGGGAGGTGACCACTCGGACGCTTTTTTTTTCTTTTTTTGTGTACAAAATTTTTTGACAGGTGCGTCGCATTCGAAAAGAAATAGTACGTGTACGAACGCCCAGTTTTCATTTCATCTTTTGTTTTTTTTTCTCCCTTGCGGTGTCGGAAGAGTGGAATGTCGAGGAAACGACTGCCGGTCCGCAGGTGCGGGTGGCACAAACAATGTCCAACGAACG
Source organism: Macrocybe gigantea (assembly GCA_011319805.1). Lineage (NCBI taxonomy): Eukaryota > Fungi > Basidiomycota > Agaricomycetes > Agaricales > Callistosporiaceae > Macrocybe > Macrocybe gigantea. The sequence goes on from SJRY01000161.1 coordinate 22,214, forward strand.
CACCGAACTCCCGATTTGGTGGGTCAGCTTCTAAATCGGGAAACAGCGAACCTCCCATCTCGATCGTCGACGCGGGAAGCAGACCTAGCCTGGACCAAAAATTCTCTTCTGTCTCTCTCATTTTTATTTCCATTTTTTTTTATTTCTTGGCTTCATTATATTTTTTTGGGACGCCTTTCGCTTTTTCGATTTCGTTCTTTTTTGTCTCTGGACCCTCCTTTCTTGCTACTATCGTTCGTCGTCGACAACGACGAGCAGAGCGATATTATAGCACCGCAGACGGCTAGCACGACGGCCACAACTGACAGCCTGACGTCGTCCCGCCATGTTCTCGTCAGAAGCATCCTCCACGTTCGTTCAGCAGCACATGCACCATCCACAACAGCAGCACCTACCCCCCGCCCCTTCTCCAGCTCCTTTCGCCCTCCCGCGCCCGTCCCAGTCCCTTCCCTCCTCTCCTCCCGCGCCACTCGTGTCGCCATCTTCTTCTGTACCGCCTTCTGGCGCCCCTCGAGCCGCGTCCACGGAAGGAAGGCTTGTTTCCCGTTTGAATGGCAGCGCCGGCGCGGCACACATCGCCGACTGCAAAATGTCCAATGGCCTGGCGCCGCTGGGAAGACTCCAGGCACCGGCGTCATCATCATCGTCATTCCCGTCGTCCTCGGCGCCTGCCGGTGCAATCCCCCTCTCGCTCACAGCAGCGTCTGTACCTTGGCTGGGTTCGGCGGAGGATCCAGCAGAAGGGCCTCCTGAGGCACGCGAAGGCGTCAATGGACAAGCGCTCGACTTTCCATCAGCATTGGCTCTTCCACAGCAACAGCAACAGCTGCAGCGACAGGCGCCCGTTGCTGCCCAATTCCAGACGCCCGTCGAGTCTGACAATGCAAGCACGGGCGCTATAATACCAGCGCAACCGCTTTATAGTCTGCCCTTCGCGAATTCTGGTAAGCGCCGCATTTTATGCCCCCTTCCTTTTGACTGTTCTCTTGCAAATTCGTGTCCTTTCGTTTCGTCGGGGTGCCCTCTGTCGGGTTCTGACGAGATAGCTTTGCTATTTACAGGATTCCACGACTCTGTGCCCTTTGAACGGCCCGTCTATGCGGAGTCGCGGGACCATGTTCCTGCATTCGCGCAAAGCGACAGCTTTCACATTCATCAAGAAGACCCGTACCACGTACAGGACGCATATACGCGGCCTCCGACATCCCTGTCATCAAACGAGGCCGTCGACCAACCCACATCGCATATTACTGAAGGACCACAGCACCAGCATTCACAGCTACAGCGGCAAGAGGTCCAATACACGCCGACGCCGGCGCAGGATCCCGGTAACGACGGCGTCCCGCAGAACGCTGGGCATGCTTGCTCAGAAGCGGAAATGAGCGTCGCATTCGTACAGCATTCGCCACGTCCGGGTGTGTCTCTCGCCCCGTTTCTGAACGCATACAGGGACCCACAACAGCAGCAGGACGCACCGCCCGGCCTGCCTCAGCATCTACTGCATGTGCAACAGCACCCTCAGCCTGCTCAGCACCCTCAGGCCGAGCAACAGGATCGACAGCAGTCCCCGCGGGAGAGACAGCTGCTGTCCTCTCACCAGGTGGCCTGGGCTGTTCAAGAAGCGCGTCCACGCGGCGTGGAGAGTCCTTTTTCGCACTCAAACGCCAAAGGCGAGAGCACACAAAGACAGGAAACGCTTTCGGAAAACGGAACGACGATGTCGGTGGACCCGTCGCTGCATTTGCCTGGGTCGATCTCTTCGACCGAGGCAGCTCGGGCGCAGGGACGGCCCATCTTCATCGAGCCGGACACGCCGGACCTCGCAGCGCGAAATCCCCGGCATCTTCATCCACAGTCGCAGGAACAAGACCGAGTGTTCTTTCCGCACGTAAGCCAGCGGCAGCAGCCAAATTTCGTTCCTCCTAGTCCTTCGTCGTCTGCCGCAACCTCTTCCACTTCTTCGTCATCGTCCGCACTGTACCTTCCGTTCCACTACTCTTATGCGATGGGAAGGCAACTGCTGCATCAGCAACATCATTCCAATCCCCTCTTTGGTCAGCCACATGTGCAGCAGCAGCAACTACCACAATATCCCACACAGGTGTGCGCTGCTGGGTTTTCTGCGGTATCTACCCCACAGAAGGCGGCGTCGACGTTATGGGATTGGGCGGGTCTAGCACCGGAGGAGGGGCTGGTGGGTCCAGCGCGAGCGTTGCCGATATGAGTGCCGCGGGTACGGGCGTGAATATCGGCCTGAACAACGGACTCGGAATGCGGTTCTGCACGGGCGCCACCCGAGCGTGATGCATCGCCTGGGAGGGAACGCGTTTTTGAGCCAGTTTCGAGATAGGCCCGGCGGGATGGGCGTGGGCATGGCAGGCGCGGGCGTAGGTGCTGGACCAGGGCAGGCGGTCTTGAGAGGTGGAAGGCGTCCGAGCGTGTACGGAGCCGCAGTTCCCGGCGTTGTACCCGCTGTCAATGTTGCTGATATGGGCGCGGGCGGCATGCCTGGGCCTTCGTCCTCGTCCTCGTCCTCTTCTTCCTCATCCTCGTCGTCCAAACGATCGTCGTCTTCATTTATGACGAGCACATCGTCTGGCGCGTCGGCATATTCATATCCGGGGCCTGCACACGCATCGACGGGGGCTGCGACGTCGTCCGGTGTGGGGATGGGCATGACCATGGACATGGCCATGGCCTTGGGTGTGGGGAGAGGCGGAAGAGCTGCAGCAGTAGGGATGGGCGGCATGCGGCGCGTGGGTATGGGTCTGCTGGGATCTGGCATGGCGGCTGGCGGCCGGGCCGAGCGGCGGGAACATGGGAATGCGTGGAGGCCCTGGTGCAGGTGTATGCGGGGCGAGTGGCAGAATTAGTTCAGGCGGCGCGCTCGACAACGCACCGACGAGTATCATCTACCGGTCCCCAGAGCATCCAAGACAGCGAACAGCTCAAGCTTGCGAAAAGTGTCGGATTCGAAAAGCAAAGGTATAGTTCGCTACCTCCTGCTCCGTTGTCTCGTGCACAATTCTCTTCCGCACCTTTTCTTTTTAACCCTTTTGCGTCATTCCGTTTGTTGATTCTGCGATATTTCTTCTTCGCATTCCTTTGCGGATTGTCTTTTTCTGCATAAAGTGCTCAGGCGAACATCCGACGTGCAAGAGGTGCCTTACCAAGAACCTCGTATGCGAGTACGCAAAGGAGGGTCGCGTCCGAGGTCCGAACAAACCGAAGAATCAAAATGCTGGCGCCACATCGAGCGCGAATAAAGGACGCGGGAACGGAAACGCCACTGGTAGCGGCGCGGGCGCGAGTTCGGGGGACTCAGCTTCGCCGGTGAAGAGTGGGAAGGCGGGCAAGACGTTGTCGGTGTCGGCCTCGTCAAGGATGACGCGGGGAAGCGGTAGTACTATCGGCCGCGGAGAGGCTGGTGACACGGGGGAAGGAAATATTGGCAGTGAGTATTTGATTCGCTTTGTTTTCTTTTCTGTCCTGGTGTTCAGATGTCCTTTTTTTCGTGCCTTCCCTCTTTCGATCTTCATGTGCACTAGGTGACGGTGCCAGTGTCGGTCTAGGGGCAGATAAGAACGGAGGAGGTGCGAGGAAGGCGTATTCTATTCCGTCAGTGATGCGACCGGTGGATGCACAACAGCAGCAGCAAGGCTCGGCAGCTCAGCTTAACCTCCGCGCGCCTCACCTTGCGATGGGTAATCCGACGTACGGCCAGCTCATCGCCACACGGTCTCTGTCCGATACATTGCAGGTCCCCGGAGCGCTATTCGGAGCGCCGCAACTTCCGCCGCCGCCACCCCCGTCGCCGTCGTCCTCGTCGTCCTCGTCGCCCCTGCTAATGAGGTCGATGGGTTCGCTCGGAGGAGGAGGCAGCCCTGGAGCGTATCCGGCACAGTCTCCGATGGGGTTTGACGATGGTAGGGATGCGAAATACCTGTTTGGTGATGCAGGCCGGAATACGACGGGAATGTTAGAGATGGTGGCTGGGACGAAGAAGAGGACGCTCAGCGTAGATCTGGGGTCAGGTTCTGCCTGGTTTGGCGGTGGCGAAAAGGCGATCGCGGGCTCACTGATTTCGCTGAGCGCTGGTAACGAAACGCCATCGCCACTGAACCTCCCAGCAGCATCAGCATCGAGCATCTCGTTATCTTCCTCTTCCTCCTCTTCGTCGTCTGCGACGATCACGCCAGCTTTGGGAATAAGATCGCCGGCGTACCCGCTCCCACCTCACACCGGATACGATAGCAGGATGCTATCCACCATGCGAATGGCGCCTTATGAACAGCAGGGCAGCTTCATGGCAGGGTTGAGGGATACGTCTCGGCCTGTGAACGCGCGATCGACAAGCGATGTGTCCTTTGACAGACCGGTACTGTCTTCTGCGGGCACAAGAGGGATCAAAAGGAGGATTGCAACGGACGGTTTTGGAGAGGGCGAGGTAGACGCAGCATCTGGGCCAAACGGCGCGAGTGGCCGGGTACAGACGCAGGGTCGTTTGTATCGGGAACTAAGGCCACCATCTCCGTTGTCGTCGTCTTCTGCATCTTCTCCACTTTTTGACGGTTTACATGGAGTCGGAGCGTTCTTTCCTCTCCACGCGTCGAACGGCAATCACTCAGAACAGAAAGGACCGACCATGGCAGGATCCTCGCTGGCCCCGTTTTCCTATGCGGATGACCCCACGCGACTATGGCTAACGGCCTCCCCGAATCCTTCGTTCAAGGACGTGATGGATGCGGATAATTCGATGGACATGAGTATCGATGATCGGATGCCGCCTCTACCGTCGTCTCTGCCGACCAGTCCATCTCGGAACGTGTTCGACAACCCGATCGCGTTGTATGGTCCGAGTTTAGGGAACAACGTGGATGCGGTGGGCTCAGCACTGTCGCCATCCTCGTCGACGACGCCACCGTTTCAGCTAGCGGCGGGAACCGTGACACCAGTTTCGCCCTCGTCATCGTCTGCTGACGCGTCGATGATGTTGATGTCTTCGTCGTCGATAGATGGAATGGAAAACATGAGCGATCATGGGTCATCCACGTCCGTGTATGTTTCCTTTGCTCTTTCATCTTGGCGTAGGGATCTCGGCTAACGCTTGTCTGCCCTGCTCGCTCCAAAATAATTGACGAACGTGCTTTTTTTTTTTTCTCACATCGACCCAAATGGCATAGCCCGCTGTCGGCGGTCTCGGCCACATTCACAAACGTCGGCGGTGGAAGCGACACCAGCATGGAATCGCCGCCTACCACTACTGTGGATTCTGCACCCGGATCTAGCGCGTGTCTCGGTTTCGACAGCAATTTCGTCGTCATCGGGGACTCTGGCAACTGCGGCCAGGTGCTTGGTGGTGACAACCGCCAAGGAAGTTTCGCATCCGGGAACCCGGACACGTTTCTACAAGCTCTGCATCCTCACCGCCTGACTCCGTCGCCTTCGTCTTCTTTGGCGCACTCATCGTCGCCTCACGAACCCTCGGCCCCTGCAATTGAAATCCAGGCCCCTATGCTGTCGGTGGCGGATGTCGATTTGGGCACGAATTCCGCTCGATAGAATGTGGAGAAAAAGGTATGCGCGAATCTGTGCTGTAGAGGACAGGCTTCTGAAAATGACAGAAGAATAGATATAGAGGATAGGAAAATCGGTTGAAAATCTTGACGGCTTTTTTCTCCAAGGCTTTTTTTTGGTTTGTCGTATACCCGGTTGAGATTCTGGACGCGCTTTTTTTTTCCGGTCTCCAGCTGCTGACTTTTCGAAAGCGTTGAGCTGCACTCTTGCCGCTTTCAGATTTTGTTCCTTTCTAAAGTCATCTTCCTCCGTGTACAAATATATGTATTTTATATACTCCGTTTCTTTCTGAGGTAACATATGTCTCTGCTTATTTTTTTTTCTTCCTTTCCGCCTAGTTCATGGTCGAAATTCCCCTGTATCATACTCACCGCGACACGGAATATGTACTCTAACTTGTCGTTTTTCTCTCGCTTTGTATGCTTTCCGATGTTTCTCCTTTCTGCTGAATCTGCTCAACGAACGAGCTGCCTGGATGACTGGGCTTCGGAAGGAGCGCGGCGCCTTTCGCAAACGTGAGTAAGCATCATCGCTGCGAGCTAATTTTTATCTGCGATACTGATACCGTGCCCTTAGAACATGCATCCGTTTTGAAGTTCATTTGTGCTTACCAGTGAAGCCTTGACGACGTGCCCCACTGTGCTTCGCGATTGTCAGCTGTCGTTCTCTAGGGGGTATGCATTAACGTACTTCTCGAATGTTTTTCTGCACATTCAACTTGGCGTATCACTAGCCGCGCTACAATCCCATCTATCAATATTCCAAACAGCACTCCGACTCATAAGCAGGCTGCGGTTGCACTTTGTCCGTGGTGGTTATATGGCTATTTTTGGTATGATTCTAGATTTTGCTACACGAATTTGATGTTGATTTTGACTCGTCATTGTATGGGCAGTGGTTTGTGCGGAAATGAACAAAAAAACATCGATCAGTAGTACGAGAAGATGTCGAGCGCAACCGAGGCCGTTCAAGCACCGTCGCTCGAACATGACTCTAGGCTGAAGAGCGCGGTGATCATCAGACCCGGGGATGGTCACATGCATGCTGTTGTTCTGTTCACAATGCGCTTAAGCGCCTCCATTTATGGAAGCTGTACGCTGGAGTCATTCATGACGTTCCATCCATCAACGTTTCACTGAAGGCTTCGGTACGATACCATGTGCATGATTGGAATCTTGCGGGGTCTGGTGCCCGGCCTGGCAGATGCTCTATACCGCAAGCCAATCATATTGTGTTCGTGGAGCGGGTGGCGGAGCTAGCTGTTAGGTGAGTGGCCTGGATGGCAGCTTCTTTCAGATATATAAACTCGTTGAGTGACTGGGCAACATACATCTTGCCAGCGGTATTCGAAGATGCGCTTTATTTCTCTGGTGTCTAGTCTGTTGCTCGTCGTCGCTGCGACGGCGACTCCTCTTCAGCAAGGTATGGTCCTATGCGATGCGCACTTGTATTCTGGAGCATCCGCGAATTTCAATGTACGATCTCAGGCGCAGTCTGCGAAGGACAAGTCACCGTTTCGACTTCGTTCATTGGCAAGGATCACAACGTGAAGGTCGAGCAAGTGTCCTGTCCAAACCTGGATAAGATCGTAGAACCCAGGGCACAGCTCGAAGCGCGTCAGTCGAACGTTTGTGGGGCGAACTGTAAGTGTCTTTCAGGGCACAACTTGCCCCTGCTTACTGTATATCAGGCGCCACGAACTGCTTCCTGCCGTCCGGGGAGGACCAGATCCCAACGAATGTCATGTCATATCTGACGCTCTGCGATATGAGAGTCAGAACACTGGTAATCAAACGGTTGTGTCATGGGATAGTCATTAACCTTATTTCTCTTCAAGGTGCTCTATTCCAAATTGGAACTGGAGTAAGTTCGGTCCCTATCACCAGTCCCCGAAATTTGCTAAATCCAGTGTCGTATAGACCAACAACACCATCGTGATGACTTATCGCAGCTGCACGACATTTTTTGTCAACCAGGACTTTAGCACGCTTGTGTATTGCCGCCTCGATTGGGTAAGAGAATTCCGCCCCGTTCCACATGGCATAAACGGAGCTCAAACGAATCACAGGCCGACGTAGCAGATTTTGTGGCTTTCAACTGTCAGGCGCCCCAGAACGCCCATGGCGGCAACTGTGTTGCCACTGACCAGAGATGGTTTATCCAGTAAGTCCGAGGTGACATTTTCATATTTCACCAGTGTAATTTGATATTCGTCTTGAAGGGTACAGCATTCCTAACCTGGACACTGAACCGCTTTTCGAGACAAGTGGATTTTCGGACTTTGCTATATACCTAGTTCCGAACGTGAAGTGTGAAAGCTACATCCAATATAGCAATTTGTGTTACCACGACCCATTTCGTCTAGTCCCACTCAACAGTGATGGGTTTATTGAGATCCCCTTCCGTATTCTCTAGGACAAGTTCGCCTTGTTTCTCGCGGTATCTCCAATTTCCGGTTGGCTTCCCATTCACCTTGACTTGGCGCGGTCTCTTGGATACTCCAAGAATAGTAATGTCCTTCAGCCTTGACTCGACGTTAAAACTGCCATGGCCAGTGATCGACAGGCGTTTTCCGCTGACGGAAAATGTTAGTGTTTTACTGGGGCCCGGTGGATAGCTAACGCCGTCATCGACGTATGCCGTGCCAAACGCGTGACTGTCCTCGGACAAGGAGACCAACAAGGCAAAAGGTCCTTGACGTGTCTCGTCGATTGTATACGCCGGTGATGCGTAAATCAGGATTGCAGATCGATCTCGGATGTGAACGTTAATGTGTCCAAGAGGAGCAGACAGAGTTGTCTGAGTACCCCGGGCAGCATCAACGGCATCGTGAGTGTACCAATCCCTCCAGATTACGTTACCGCGGCCGGGGAAGATGCCTATGATATGCGGTTTAAGGTTGACAGAAACACGAGTCATTAGCTCAGGAACAAATGCCAGATTCATCGCGTGCGACTTACCGTCGACCGTTGTGGCGTTCGGACTGAGAACGGGAGTAACGAGAATATCTCTGCCCACCAATAGCTGAGTAGATACATCATAAAGCTCAGGCTCGTCTGGAAATTCAAAGAACAATGCCCGGACTGGAGGTGTCCCGCTCATAGACGAGTTAGCAAACAGTGTATACTATAACGTTGTTAGTTGAGATTCAACAGATGGGCCCTAGGTGGGAAGGGTAGAGGCGATATCTCACCCAATACGGAAGCAACGAATACCGAATAGCAATAGCGCTTCTCGACGCATTAGCTACGCTGTCCCAGCGATAGGGCTCCTGCGGGATTGCCCCCTTTATGTTATGGTTACGGAAAAAGGGTGTGAAAGCGGAGAATTGCATCCAGCGATTGCACAGCTCTTCATCAGTGTTTCCGTCTAATGGAAAGGATGCGTGACTCGTCAGCACATCTGAACCGGGACAGAAAATGGGAACTCAACTGAAGCCACATGTATCAGCGCCGACGAACGGAATTTGGAATAACTGAAATTGCAATACCCCCTTGGGAACACTATGAGTCGCGGTTCTACCTAGTCACAAATACATGGGAACTCACAGCGATATTATGACGAAGGTATGACCACAAGCTGAAGTTGTCTCCAAGCTAGGGTTGAATAAGTTTCCAGCAACCGAAGAGGAAGAACCCCATACCCAATGCCCAGTCCACTTTCCAGATGACGGGAAGGTAGATCGACTAATGATGAATGGTCTTTTGCCGAGCAAAATTTCTTGCAAGGCTCGGTGTGTTGCTTTCTCTTCCATCATGCCCCAGAGATTATGTACGTCCAGTTCCGCTACGCCTTCCGCATGTGTAGCGTTTGTTGCCAGAGCGTGAATTGAGAGCCGTCCATTTCCTGGAAAGATTCTTAGATGTATATGTGACGGCAGTTGCAAAACGGACCGTTGTGTATTGCATAAGGCGGCGCGTTCAGATCCACGCCTGTTTGGTGTCCAGCGCCCAGCCCGCGTCCCTGTATTTCCGCTGAGTCAAGACGGCAAGTTACCGTTCCGTTGATAGTAATATTTCCGCTGGGACCCCAAACAGCAGGGTCATAGCTATGGTCCTAGTTTCATTGTCCGATTCGACTACTTCAGCGGTCAAACGCACCATTCTGGGTAATCTTGACATTGGAGTTAGTGAATTATTTCATCGTTTCGAAAACGAGGAACTGAACCTGTTATAGGATTTCCAGGTTCTCCAGGAAGGATGAATGGAACGCTGGTATTGGTGAGGTTCGCCCCAGTCCCGCTGAAATGAATTTTGAGAAAATGGAACTAAACCTCCTGGCACAAACTACGCACCACGATCCATCACAGAATGAACTGGCCTCGTTCATATCCAACCAGATTCCAGAATATTGCACGCCTGCATCGCTCCAATTCCTTAAAGCCTCCGTCCACCACGTTTGGGTGTTATTTTGGAACCAGTCAGGGAAGACCTAGATACCAAACATCGGACTCCGGAAGCGGAGGCCAATTGGAATCCCTACGCACGGTGTATCCGGGCCATACTTGCCCAACATATTCTGAACCGTCGGGATTGGTGATGAAGATTCCTCTGATAGGATGTCATTTTGCGTGAATTCTTGAAATGATAGGAAACGCACAATTCCACGCCTTTGGTATACGGGTCATACTGTTGAAATCACGTTACATATGTCCGGAAAACTTGGATGCGCGGAGAACTGGACACACGATGTCGGATGCATTCACTTGTTTTGGGATAGCGGCATCCACGATGGGAATATCTAGAAACAGATGGTTCATCCCGTTCATTCGGTTTAGAAACAGCGGGCGAACTTGCATTTCTGGTGCCTAGCGGCCTGTCAAACATTTTCAGGTTCGAATAACATGGAATTATTACACAGCACGCACCAACTCGTTTGTAAATTCGCGAAGTGATGTAGCCGGAAAAGTTACAGGGTCAGAAGTAAAATCCCTGACAGCGTGATAGAGGTCGATGTCGTTCCACATAACTATAAGAACGTGTGTCACTGAGGCACATCATCTCGACGCCATGCCATTTACCTTCCAAGGGAATATTTGCTTCTCGCATTCGTAAGACTTGCTCTCGAGTCTCGTTGAGGTCATGATAACCCCACCTCCAAAAATCATGAACAGTTGCTTTGCCAGAGTGGGCCGCATAGCATTACCTGCAAAGGTGGAAACCAAAGCCCCAGATCGGCTGCCAGGTAGGGAAACCCACTAATTCACCGTATTGTTCAACGACGCTTTTGGGGTCCGGACCTGCGAAAAAATAAAAATCCAATACACCACCTATCATCCGGTACTGTATGAGCGAAGTAGTTGAATTTTTCGGTGTAAGGAGTAAGACATCGCCTCCTGCAGCACTGGACGGAATATGGAAATTTAAACATCGAATTCTTTCAGGAAGAAAAAGAGGATCGGTATCTATACCTCATCAGGAAAACGCCATGGGACTGTGATCTGTTTGTTTTTGGATCAAAGCGGTGTTCGAGGTAGACTGGATGGGATCCATAGCTGAAGGGAAAGTGAGTATCTACGTGAACGAAATGAATGACACCGTACGTACATATTCTCGTCCACAGGGTCGGCAACATCACGAGCCCACATCGTTTGGATTGTACCACCATCAGGGCCGATATTTCTCCTGAAGCCGGAGCTGGCAACGACCTCTCCCAGACCGTAGATATTCGTGTTGAGAGGGAGGGAGGACGTTAACTACGAACGTTAGAAATGGTGTATGTTCGCGTATGGGTACATACTTGTAGATATTGTTGCTCAAATATCAATGGGAACCCTTCCAGGAGCGTGCTGTTGTCATTCGCTATCACCGGACCGATGGGCGCGACGGGCAACGATTTGGCTCTTGTATCAAACAAAGGGAGTGCCGAAGGTTGGGACTTGCGAGTAATCCAGAATGCGAATGGCGACCGCTCGTAGTTGAAGATAAGATCCGACTGTTCCGAGGATAGTGGCGAAAAGGCAGGGCGTTCTATGACGTGCTTCGGTATGGTGTATTGTACGTTTTCCGTGTCGAAAATATTGACATGCAGTCTGCCAAGCGCATCGTTAGAATGGGTGAATTCGTAGCATCGCATTGTAGCTATCGTGCACCTGCTCGCCGTCTCGTAGGTAACCTCCACGGTCAAGCTTGGTATATCAGCTCCAAATGCATTACAGGCTGGTCCCGCAAGGCTAAGGTGAGCGGTCAAGCCGGTTTTAGTCTTTACGACCGTTTCTAGAACATATCCTGGATGCAATCAGGACGACGCTGCGAAGCTGACAGAAATAGAGCTCCGCACCAGGACAGTCTGAGATGTTATGTGACTGTGCTCTGGCGTTGCCATTATTGTAACGATGATAAGTGGTTAGCGGCGTCTGAACGGCTGACCTTGCAAGCACTGAAGCGGCAAGTAGCACCCCCAATGACCTGAACAGCATTGGGGAACCAATTGAGGGTTAAAAAAAAAAGTCCCTTGGCTAATATAGAGCAACGCCCCTGTCGTTTTCGCGAGGAACCCTGACTATACAATATATGGGCCGATCAGCGACCCACTGAATGACACGGGTCAGACATCCACACCTTGCTATTTGAGAAAAATACAACAGCGGAATGTCCACGAAAAACTCAGTCAGCTACGATTCCTGGCTCAGTGAATATGAAGACGGAAGTGACATTCGAGAGAGAATTGGCGACTGTTTGTGTATGTGGAGCTGAGGAGCATGCTTTCCTTATCAGGAAAGTAGTAATGGTCCTCACTCACTTGCCAAAATATTCTAGTCGCCGATAGTGATGATAGTCAAGATAACGTTGCACCGCGAAGAATACCAAGCAAATCCTCAAATTATGAAGCGCGCCCAACGCATCCATTATAGAGCAGCGCGGGTGTCTACGTGCCAGTTGGCCCTTAACCTGTCACGAAGCGAAAACGAGGCCTCCAAATTAGAAAGCGGCGGCGACATTATTGTCGAATTTCCGCCGCAAAAATGCACTTGCAATTGACGGTCACAACAAACAGGCAGAGGAATCTTTCCTTTGTTACCGTCCGTAGACCGTCTTCCAGCATTAATCGGGCTTCAAAATGTCCCAAATCGAAGGCGTATCGCAGCGCTAGTCCTCTGCGACTTGCCTGCTCTGAGCAGCACCAACGTTCCCCTTCCCTGAGTATGCAGTAGCAGGCGTGATCACCCGGCTAGAAAGCCGGAAATCGAAGGAGCGAGCCGTTCTTCTTTTTCTTCTTCCCACTTTCCTTTTGGCCTGCAACGGCGCTGGAAAATCTGATGGACGAGGCAACGAGGCAGTAACGCCATCTGACATAGTCCAGCCCACATGAACACAGCCCAAAACGCGAGGCTGTTCACGGATGGGCATAGAAGAGCGGCGATTGTGATATTTGTCCGAAGCACAAGACGTTGAGGAGCGGGTTCTGCTATGGGTTGAGTGAGAAGACTGAATGGGGTAGCGAGATGCCACGTAACGCACCGAACAGATGGACATCGTGGACAAAGAAGATTCACTCAGAATGGAAATACGACATGACGTCTTGTGAGGGGACAGCTTGCCAGGGTCAGGAAGCAAGGCCGAGATTTTGGGTTTTGACTACGATTCGGCGGAGAGAACAAAACATGAAACATTCAACCAGATGGTACAATGCAGGGAACACGACGGTCCGGCGGGCTGATTAGTCGAGAAGGTTAGGGCTTCATGTACGATGTCTTATGCTGTGCAGTCGCAATGAAATCCTATAGAATAATTTTTAGAGCGTTATGAGGAGCGGAATAATAAAAGCCTGACCTATTATCCTCAATATCTCGTTATAAAAAGATCATTTCGTGGCGGGCCTCCCGGAACAAGGATAGATATTAAAGGTGGGTCGATTTAATCCGTTTACTGAGTTTGACAGATGTACTAATCATTCTACACAGTCTGACACAGTTTCCCAGACGCTGGCTTTCTCCGGGTGCAACCGCTGCGTTGTTTGGGTCCAAATTCGTCAACAAAGCACTATCCGCAACATGGGAACAGGGCCGCTTACCTCTGCAGGAATTTCCATGTTCAAAAGTGCGTGTAACACACCCTTAAGCGAGAAAATATTATTTATCTCCAAAGGAAAAAAAAATGGCAGAAAAAGACGCACCAGACCGGTCCATCGTTCCAGCTCGTCCACTTGCTCCGGGGTGATGAAGTCTTGCGAGGTCCGCGAGGCGAAGACCATCTGCGCAGCCGCTGCCCTGATCACTGTGTCCGCTAACTCTACTTGTTGGGTATGGTCGGCGGCAGCGAAGGATAAGGGACGGAAGATAACGGGCTTGACTGGTCCTGTTGTCAATGGGGGATTCACTGATCTAGCGGCGGCGTTCCGGCCGACCCAGCACGCAGCTAAGTGGTAAAGATGAAACGTCTCCATCTGCTGGCGCAGGTCATGAGTTCTCCCTCCCTTCACAGGTTGCTTAGGAAATCTTGCCTCCAATGTAGCCAAATCAGGGGTGCTGTGGTGCAGTTTCTCGACCAGATCATTGTTATGATCTGGAAAGGATGTTTGTCTACCTTGTGACGAATAAAAACTGCAAATTACAGGTCACGACTCCTGATATGACCGAAAAATTGGCGTGCGACAGACCTATCAGCAGAAGCGTTCACCACCCCTGTGATAATCGCAGCGGTCGAGCCCGATGGTTTCGCCCTTTCCAGGGCTTTAGAGACCTGGCCGCGGAAATAAGTTAACAAAAGAGTCAAGCAGATCAAGACGCACCTCACGATGCAGCGCTGGGTCCGCATGAACCTCGTGAGGTTTAGGATCATGAGGGAAAGGCCGGAAGGTAGGTTTCACAGTACTCACAGGTTTGCTGATCCTGTACGGGAGCTCCAGTGATTCATCTGGGTCTGCGAAATTGAAATCCACGTTACGGGTCACGGAAATGCTGGATTTCGGCACCACGACCGTGCCAACCGGTACGTCCACCAGAGCTCCACAGGACCCAAGCCTTCCAGCCAAACACGATGTTTAAAGCTCATCGTGGTGACCGCAAAGGGAACTCTGCGGACGCACCTGACGATGACCATATCGCCGCTCACGCATTCTCGAACCTCACGGACAAAAAAATCCATGTTTGGGCTACCCATTCCAATGCTGATTATGGAAACAGGTACGCCTTTCAAGCGCCCGGTTATGGTCAGAAAACCTCGTTCCGATGACAAAACAAAAGGCTTTGGCACTTCATCCAGGAATGATGCCAGCCTATGCGCTCTAGAAGGAGATCCGACGGTCACCTAGCTTCCAGTTGAAGGATGGTAACCAACGCCCTTGCGAGGCACTTACTATTCGGTTCGCAACTTCACCAGGCCTCAGCCCAAGGTGATAAACACGCTGGTCAGCAGTGCGAGGGAAATCTGCACAGTGTAGGTATGTCAGAGATCTGAATTGATTGTCTACAATGCTCACTAGCATCCGTCAATAGGTATTTCATCCTCTATACACCGATCGTTCATTCAGAGCTCCGCTGCTAGTCCCATCTGCTATGTAACAGATACACGTGATGTGACACGTCCTGCCGTCTTCCTTAATAGTCCCTTCCAATGAAATAATTCTTGGGCCTGTTCTTGCGCGCATTTCCGTACGCCGCCGCGCTAGAAGTAGGTGCGATCGACTCTAGTTGCTTAGTTGCTTGACATTTTCCCTGAGTGAGCTAGGAACAAGGGAAGCCCACCCCTCATGTCATTAGAGGCTTTTTAGAAAAAGAGGTGTAGGGTCTTTAGGATTCCGGCTTAAGGTTCGGCGGTCCAAAAGACAATTTCCCAAGCCGCTAGGCATTACAACAGAGCATGTAAAATCCGTTTGTGAGCTACAATCGGGCCAAATCATTTTCTTCACTTAATGTCTGAAGAACGGCTAAAGGTATCGGCATGGTTCGGAGCACGAGAACATATGAGATGCGAGTTCCTCCCGCTGATCTGTTCGACGATGTCGTCGAACATGGACAACGAGATGGATGTTACCGAGATTTCCGAGATACTTCCGTGACGCCCCAGGCTTTCTACTGCCAAACATAGAGACCTCTTCGGCCGAACTCGTGACACGCTGAACCCCGCTTGCCAAGGGTGGCCAAACGTGTCGACGCCACACGGCGACTTCACCTTATCCTCAAGATTAGCTCGTCTACACGGACACTGCTTTTTGCCTTGCTTACTCCTATTCTATACACATTCTTGGTGTCCATTACTCGGGCTGCTCTGTAACGAACGTTTGCACTACTCATGGAGTGGCATATGCCACATTGATGCAGAGCCCCATCCTCCTTCCTTACCGCACGCCCTGTGATCAGCTTAGAGTTGATGACGTCCTAAAACGGTCCATCTTTTCTCATGTTGTGCTATCGAATGTCATGCGTTATCCCCAGGACAAACGAAGGCTCAGCGCTCAGCCCGGTGACGTCTGGATCACGGAATACTCCATCGTCAGGCGAGTCACAAGTGCTGAAATGGAATGACGACGTGCGGCTCGCGACGATCAACTCCTTGGTTTTATTTGGTAGAAGCTCCGTCTAACGGTCGACAACGGTCAACCCACCCTCCAACGTGCTTCTCCGCACAACTCGGAGCCGTCATGCACAGCATTCGATCTCGAATCAAGGTTCAAACACCAGAAAATAATCCAGTGTTACCGCCATGTCACGCACGTCAAAAAAAAAAAACAGTCATAGTCATATCCTGAACTTGTGGGTCAGCGGTATTTCCTGTTGGAGATTCCGAGAGATCGCCGTTCACCAATGACCAAGAGAGAGGCGTTTTGTCCTCATCTCAGCGATTGGTGGAAGATAAATCCGATGCGCAGGACGGCGGCTATTTTAGTCTCAGATCTGCTCCTGGAAATGCTAAAAGCAAGACAAATCTGAAATGGGTCTAAAATATTGCAATTTCGCGCTGATTGAAATAGCGTGGTTGGACCATGCTCCGAGGTATTTGCTGGTGTTTGCAAAGGGCGATGTCCTTGGCTTGGGAGGGAACGAGTCTGTGGACTTCACGACGGCGCCACAGTTTTTCTGGAAACTAGGTAAGACGCACAGCGGTGGCAGCACTTCTTGAAACATCACAAGGGCGGTTCCTTTTGCATCACCGGGGATTTTGAGCGCTAGATCGTTATTTTTTTTTGTTCGGGCCTAGCCGTATCAGGAATCCAAAGTTCCGTGGGATATTCACAAAAGGCAATCTCCTAGACCTAGGGTATACGTGCGGTTTCCGGAAAAGATTCGAGGATTGGGTTACTTGCCGTACCTGTTACCGGTGCGTTACAAAGGGCTGATCGAGCGGTGTCATGGGCTCCGCAAACCAGATTCACTCGACGATCAAAATGGGTGTGCTCCCTGGGATAATACGTCAATGACTCTGCTTTTTGAGAAAAACAAAGGTAGTTATGGCTTTAATGACCCACCATTAGCGAACGGGCGAACGATTCTGTCCACGCCCTTCGTTGGTTGCATCCGCATCTTCATTCCGCGGCACATCTGAGACTCGCGCTCCTGCCGATCACTCCTGCAGAGCATTTCAGGACATAACCTTCTTGGAAGCTTACCACCACTCTCATAACCCTACTTTCCTGCCACAGCGCCATATTGGCCACCTCTTCCCCCCAACTACGCGATGAATCCCTTCGATTCAGCTCACGCAGGAGGGACGAGCTTGCATCCGGTTGACTACAGAGGATCTTATCGTGGACAGTCCGAGAGACGCGAAGAGCGGGGCTCTCTTTCCGGTTCAGGTTCTGACGACGGTCACTACCCTCCGTACTCAGACACGTCGAAAACCGAAGCGGACGAAGGTGAATCTTCACCGAATGTCGACAAAAGTCTCGTCCATGCTTATGTTTCACAGATGAAAATTTGTCGCTCACTTCCCAAACACTAAACGCTGACGGGACACCGAAGAGACCTATGAATGCGTTTATGATTTTCGCGCGTCGTCGTCGACCACAAGTCTCGTCCGAAAACCAGGCGATGCGAACCGGCGAAATCAGCAAAATCTTGAGCAGAGAATGGAATGCGATGCCGCCAGTAAATCTTTTCTTCATCTGCATTCTAGTGTTGACGACGCTAAGCGCGCTTTCCAGTCCGAAAAACAGTTTTACCAAGACCAGGCGAAACAGCTGAAGGAGACGTTTAATTCGAAATATCCTGATTACGTTTACCGACGCCGTCCTAATAACACTCGGAAACGGCGGAGGACCGATGCGACGGCGACGAAGCAGGGGGAGAACCCCGTACCGGTAGAGGCTGGGGACGATACGTCGGGTTTCGGTGATGTTGGGGAGTCTCCAACTTCAGGGGATGATATCCAAGGAGCAGATGTCACCCATGAACTGCATCATCCTCGTCCTTCCCACCAGGTCGCGCCCCCTTACCATGATCCTCACAAGTTTGGCGCGTCATCCTCCCGTCCGGCCTACGGTTATGGCGTCTCAGACCTCCCATACCGCTCGAACGGGGCTCACGACACTCGATTACCATTTCACGGCGGCGGCAGCGAGCGCCTTGCTGGCGAACTGCCAGTCGCGTCGCCCCTCAGCTCGTCTCACATCACGCACCCCCTACACTACCAGTACATGCCACCCTCGAGTCGCACTCACGCCAGTGGGGCATCGGCTGGACTATATGGACCTGACCCGGTGACACAACACGAACAGTGGGACCCTTCTATTGTTCGTTCGTCGCCCTGGCTAGCTGGCGGCCAGGAGGGGACCCTGGCGTCTCTGACTGGCTCAAAACCGCAAGTTTATCCTTCTTCCGGGAGTCCCTCTACATGGCAAACGCCACCACCTGGTACTCCTTCCGGAGCCCCCGCGCCCCCGGCAAGTTACACGTTGCAAACCCTGAATTCCCCCTTCTACCCGGTCTCGCACGGACAAGGTCATATCCAAAGCCCACCACAGCCGCCCCTGCATGTTCCGCCAGTGTACGGACAGAGTCAGCTGCCGCCTTCGGTCATTCCGGGGAGAAGCTACGAGACTGAATACTCTGCGTCCCCACCTGCCCCAAGCCCTGCTGATGCCTATCCCCCGGCAGTAGTCGTGAACCAATGGCTTTCGGTCAGCGCCCCTCTAGCGTCAGTAGAAATCTACGGCCAATCCCAGGCTACGATCAGTCTCAATCGCCTGCTGGGAACGGCACCGGCTCGGCTCATCCGTATTGGACGCGGGACTGAAGCAATAAAAAAGAGCTGCGGACGAGCAACACTCTTTTTTTCTTTTTTTGCCTATATCTCTCATCGTTTTCTTTCTTTTCTGTGATTTTGGCGTATTTCCGTTGAGGGTCTTTTGTTCAGTCTTTTTGTCAGGTGTCCTTTCGTCGGTATACTGTATTCATGCATAGTTGTCGTTTGCTCTGCACTGCTTTTGAAACTATTGTATCATACAATTGATTCAAATTGAGTCGCTTTCATACCCCACGACTTTGCAATCCAGATCCATTGAATTGCGATCGAGGTTTGCCGGCGGTTTTGTATTTCAAATTCATTGTGTCGTCCCCCCGCATTTGTATTCCTCGGAATCCTGATGAAGAAACATATTCAATTTTGTCTCAGACTCGCGAGTCTCGGATTTCATTTCCCTGTTCCACCGTGACGCTCAGTCGCCTAGGGCTTGCGTAAACACAGCCTGGGCTTCATGGGAACTTTTTTGTTTGCGGGTCGTGCAGTATGCTAGAAGGATACTGTCGCCTCTGACAAGGCCGTGCCACTGCCCAGGCACAAAAACAGTCCTGGCGCATCGATTGGCCTACCGTATAACAACACGTCGAATGCATATGGTCCTGTGGAGAATCCTCGAATCAGGATATGACGCATGGCCAGCGCCATGTGTCTTATTCTCAAAGAGGCTGAGCCGCAGCCAGATCGGCGTAGATCCTTGGAGAGATGTACCGAGGTATCGCAGAATCATTCAAGAAAGGTTTCATCCTTCGAGGTATCTAGGGTCTTCAACGCAGAAGATGTCGAAGATATTGGACTGCGAAGACCTTCAGCTTGTCGTCTGACGACCTCTCCTCGCTGTCGAGATCCGTCGGGCTTCCGTTTAATACGAAGAAAAGGCCCGTTTCATCGGACGAAGACACCGCTCAACCGACCTGGCCATGCACTCGAGAGACGGCGATATGAGGATGCCCAGTCGACCAAACTGCACTCCCAGCGCCTGCTACGTCCACTGTCACGTGATTCTGCGCCACCATAACCGGCGTTTCCAAACCCGGGTTAACGCCTGACAAAGACTTTTGCCTTCAACATGAGTGTCCTGAATTCTCTGTATTAATCGTTCATTTTCACCATGGCGCCTTCTCAATATGTGGTTCCAGTCGTTGATTCGACAGCTGTATTCAAACCTGACATCTTTCGCGGCAAAGTGCTGTTCTGCACTGGTGGTGGTTCCGGCATATGTCGAGCCATGACGGAGGCCGTCGTGAGTTCCTTTTGTCCATGAATTTTGAGTCAGAAGAGTTTATAAAAGACCGTTCTAGATGCGTCACGGCGCTGACGCGGCCATCGTAGGACGCAAGTAAGCATGGAAACGTACTGCGCCGTTAATTTGACAATGACCAATCGCCTCGCCTCTTCAGACTTCCCAGGCTGAGTGAAACGGCGAAAGAGCTTTCGGAAGCTACGGGACGAACGTGCATTCCCATACAAGCAGATGTCAGACAGTCAGAAGCTCTGAAGAATGCCGTCGCTAAAACAATTGAGAAATTTGGAAGAATCGACTTCGTAATTTGCGGTGACATATTCGCGACGCCTCATGTGGCGATTTCTATCACTGATTTAAGATTTTTGCCTAGGGGCGGCTGGGAACTTTTTGGCACCAATTTCTGGGTTGTCAGAAAATGCGTTTCGCACTGTCATTGAAATTGACACTGTGAGTTTGGGCTGAAGTTCACTTGTGTCTTTTTTCTCAATACAATTGCAAGATCGGCACCTACAACACCGTCAAAGCCACCCTTCCGCACGTAAGGGCGGCCAAAGGATCATACATTCATGTGAGCGCTACTCTGCACTATAAAGGTATGGACGATCTTTCATACTGCGGGCTTGGCACTCAGCGCTGCGCGGTGCGCCGGTAGGAACACCTTTCCAGGCCCACGTTTCAGCCGCGAAAGCGGGGGTCGATGCGCTTTCTGCCGTTATCGCCGTAGAGGAAGGTCCACATGGTGTTCGGTCGAACGTCATATCTCCTGGGCCCATTGGCGGGACGGAAGGAATGGACCGCCTCTCTCTCAAGTCCGGCGAATATCAGATGAAAGATTACCCGGCCGGACGACAGGGACATGTGAAGGACATTGCAAATGCCACGGTCTTTCTCTTCAGCGACGCCGCCTCCTACATTACAGGTCAGGTCCTCCCCGTTGATGGTGGATTTGAACACCTGCGGGCGCCAATGGTGCCATATCCTCAATCGGTATTAGATCCCACAAGCGTTGCGAATCTTATCAAGCCAAGACTATAGCGCTCGTTAACTAGTCTATGTCTGGATTTCGTGCAATGATGAGCTTCACGGTTCCTTGTGGATGCCCTCGCCTGGATGTTCGGACCCAAATGACAGGGGAAAAAGGGCGCAACTGAGGCCGGACGAATACGGGAACCCCTAGATCTAAGGGTTACTGCTGGTTTAGAAAGTTGGCTCAGCATTTTCATTTTGCGACCGGATTGACGCCCGGGCACGTATCGCTGGGGCCGAACACGTTTCCAACGGCCCAGTTTGGTTTAGTGCACCTGTCTCTACGTCACCCTCAACCCTCACGCGACTAGGTCAGGTCTCAAGGCCTCATCGATCAGTTTGTCTGCGTGACCAGATTTTAGCTGCCGCATGAGCGCTATGAAAGACTTCCCATGTCCATGGAGTTAAAAAAAAAAGAGGGTTTCAGGAATAGCGAGGAAAGTGCTCGAGAACAAGGACACGTTCATCTGCGATTGCACCCGAGTACCTCCCCGCGCTAGGGTTACAAGTGATGATCATGGCCGTGATGGCTTCTGTTAAGACGACAGATTGACATGATCATTGCGATGCTGCAAAGTTCTTCATGTCAAGGGGAAATGATAAGAAGACGCCTGAGGAACGCCTGCAGGACCCCACGGCCGAACCCACTTTCGTGCTTATCGTCACAAGACTCGCGGCCCAGACTGGGCTCTTGGACCCTCGCCAGACCCGCTGTCACATGCTATTGCCGCAAGATTGCGAGGGCATGCCCGGCAGATGTTGTGGCGAGTGGCGCGGAGACCACGGGATGGGTGCATCATTTCCGTAGTAGTCCAAAAAGTCGTGAACGGTGGAAGATTGGCAGTTCCATATGCAGCTAAAACTACCGACTTGGGGGATTTCAAAACTAACCCAGGACACACGAAAGAACCCCAACCCCTTTCATTTTTTTTCACTAGTTCGAGGGGGCAATCAATTCGTCTGATCATACATAAAATGAGGTATACACGGGTCTTGCGCGGACGATCACGCCCTGATGAGAAGGACCTGCCAGGCCAGTGACATTCTCCGTGCCGCAATAAATATAGAAAATAGTCAAGGAGCATACTCTGCCTAACCCGATGTTGTCGGTCCTAATGGTTCCTAGGGCAGTTTGGCTACCGCCCAGGGAGCCAAACACACACCGTGTAATATTTCAGAGTCCGCGAACGTATGACGTTGGAACCGGAGAGCTTCGCCTGCCCGGCAATAGCTCATAGTGCGGCTATCTCTTCCTGACATTGCTGAGCACGCACGGGAAGGCGAGACGTTGCATGGAGCGTGAATATAGGATGACATCGGCAGAATAAAATGCGTGCAATCACCACAACAGCTCAACGGGTCATCCCATCGTGTCGCTGGTCGAGGCCCAACAAAAGTGCCCACACCCTGCGGCACAGGGATGACCGAGCATGCGCAGGCGTGAACCCATGCCAGTGGGACTGCCCTCAATCGAGGAGTCGACTAAACTGCTGCGCGTGCTGATTGTGGAGCCCCCATCCTCATCCACGTTGCTCAGAGACTGGTGTCTCCCGAGATGGGGTCTGAGATCCAAGGGCATAGGGTTGGACGCGGAAGGGAGCTCGACCATTCTCTGGCGCTTATAGTATCTCCGATAACAAGCGTGGTGACCGCCATGTGAACATACCGGACATTGGAACAAAAGCGTGCGGACGGGCAGCCGGCTGAAACAAGAGGTTCGGATTGCAAATTGGGCTCAATGCGTCCAAATGCTTACCAGATCGCGCAAGTGGTGCATGCAGCCTTGCACGCGAGGCAGTACGAATATCCTCCTTTAGAAACGCCCGACGCCATAGCGGCGGTCGCTGATACTAAAAGAGGCTTTTTACATCGAGCACAGGTTGTGTACAACGTGGTTTCGACCTGCAAGGAAATGCATTTTACACTACGATCACAAACACGTACAGCTGAACGTCGTACCAGGGTCGAGTCACGGATGACTTTGACCTTGCAATATTTGCGGATATGGCTGCACATGTGAATAGACGGCGTCTGCTCAGCAGATCTTGGGCGGATCATCAGTAGTAATACTTGTTATCGGTGGTACACATACCAATATATGAATCCAAAAACCGGATGGCACGTCTCTTTGATATTCTCAATTCGTCCGCGGCAACAATGGCCAGCATTGCGCACATCTGGACATCCCCCTAACACCGCGAATCAGAATCGCGTCCGTCTCTCTGGCCAATGCATAACCTCACCTCTTCGATGAAAAGTTCAAAAGCCTTCCGAACGATATTCCAAGAATGCTCATGGTATCGACGTTCATCGGCCCGGACGATCTCGATCCGCCGCTCCGTCAGATCTTCTGGGTGGGTCTGCTCTGGCTCAACCTCCTCAGGTGAAGCAATGAGGGGCGGATCCAAGGCAAACTCCGATAGGGCTTGCGACTTCTTACGAGCATGCATCATATGCCCCTCATTCTCGACATCTCGCAATAACGGCTCGCCGGCAGTGACCGTTCGGACGCTGCTCGATGATTTTGAATGTTCCAGCGGTTTGGGCGGGAGCGCGGCCAGTGACGCTACCGTCGAGCTCCTGCTCCGCGATTTCATCCGGCCGGCGAACCGAGACTTGCCGTTTTTAGACCTGGACCGGGGGACCTCCGGGGAACTTGGCTCACTCGAGTCTGTATCCGTCGAAGAACGCGGCGACGGTGAAGCTTCCTCATCTTCGTCATCGTCATCATGATCGGCGTCATTCACCGATTCTTCGTCCCACCGTCGCTGTCCTATCACTCGAGATAAGGGGCTAGGGCCTGCAATGCCCTTGACCGGGTGAAGAACCGGCGATATCAACGATTTCGGGTCTGCTTCTTCGTCACTAGACTGATTGTCGACAATCTGGCCATCCAGGCTCCCAGCCTCTGAGGAGGAATCTGAGTCATCCAGGGCACCCTCTCCGACATATCGGAGACTGCTGCTCGTAACCGACCTTTCGCGCGGGCTTAGACCCATCGCCGTCGGCGCGGAGAGGGATGGACGGCGGTAGAGGGAGATCGAAGGACGTCTGGACATATCAGATTCGTAGAAATCCTTCCCACTCAAACCAGAAGGTCGGCGAGGAGTTATGGGAGGAAGGTCTCCGGGGAGCTGCCTCGGGGACGAGGACTTTGAAGATGCCGGTGTCATCTTTCGCGAAGCGGAGGTTGAAGAAGCATGCGCTGTGCGATTGTCAAGACTGTGGTTCGAGATCCGGCTGGGGCTGACTTTGCGAAGCTGAGTGGGCGCATCATAAGAAGTCGAAAGGGAATATGAAGGTCGATGGGCCGTTGCTACCGAGAACTTGGATGACGACGACTTCGCCAACTGAGAAGCAGATGGTTCTGGTCCAGATGACGTCGAGCTCGGAGGTCTGGGAAGAGTTTGTGTCAAACATGCGCCCAACAACGACCACATCTGGCAAGCATGATGTTTGCCGGCATCCAAGGCAACCTGGGGAAATCCCGTAAGCGCGGCGTAAATAAACTATTGACACGAATATTAACCCTCGAATTTCTGTCGCAGACTTCCGAACGGCTGTCACCATCCGTGACATATTCCCGAGCGAGCGTGTCGAAAATGAGGGCTTCGTCTGAGACATCGTCGCCCATTAAGGTCCCAAAGTCTTGTAAACCGGGGAAGTACCGCGGGTCGCCCAACGCTTTCAATTTTCCATAGCGGTTCTCAAAGACGTCTTTTACTTCGGGTGCCCTGTTATCAATGTCAGCGGGGAGTTGGCAGATGTGACGGAGATCTGATATGCTCACATGTCGTCGTAAGGAATTTGAAACGATTCTGACCGCTGAGCGACGAATGCGAGGGAGCCAGATGCTTCCCATGTGGCTGCCGTGGGCAGAATAGCATCCAAAGGTTTGACGCAGCTACGTAGATCAATCTGCGAGAAGGAGCCGGAAGAATGTTGGCCCAAATGGCGTTTGCGTCGCCAAACGCAAGGTCTTGAACAAAAGATCAATCAGCAACAAGACCAGAGCAAAAGAAAAAAAAAGTTTGAGATGCTGTTACCTGTTACACCGCCTTCAATCCCGGATCCAACTACGCACCACTTGGCTATCCATCCTCGCCTTACGTCCCAAATCTCAATGGGGTCCCCTCCTAGGGGTCGAGAAGCCGTTAGTCTGCCTTCGAGCTTATTTCGTCCTCCATTCCCATTCTGATCTGACGACTCCACCGGTTCTGCAGACATCTCTTGAGCCAGGTCCGGGTTCGAACCGGATCCGAATTCCGTATTGGATATGACAGCCAGCTCGCATTCATAGCCTGGACGCCAGATCACTCTGCGGACAGGAAAAGAGGGGTGAAGCGTATATGTCGGCTTGTGCGGGATACGCGAGTTTGAATTGGGTGTCGAAAGATCCCATATTTTGACGCATCGATCGAGGCTGCCGCTGACGAGCCACCCGAGTCCGTTTCCAGATCCTTCAGTCGAAGTGTAGGAAGAGCCGTTTTGACCCGAGCTTGGGCGAGATTGCGCCAATCTAGCGCCGTCACGGAAGCTGTGTGGGCCACGACCAACCGATCAAGTGATCCCTTTTGGCCCATCTTCAAGTCCCAGCTGTCTCAAATATCAGCGCTGTATGACAGCCATTTCATCCTTGTAACAAACGCACCGGCAGATACTTCCGTTGTCGAGGCCGACGACGGCCTGCAACGGCTGCCAAACGCTGGGTGAGAATGCAACGCTGCGGACAGGGGCTGCGTGGTGAATCCTCATAATAGATCGCGACAAATCTCGGAGGTCCTTGAGCAAAATTGGTTATCAACAACAATAAGTGAACGAACGGCCTATTGATGCTTACCCACACCCTGAGGTCACCGTCTGCCGAACCGGTAATGCAATAATGATGCACAATGTGGGATACAGATAAGGCATTAATTGAGCGTATATGGTCCCTTGATCTCCGTTCTTGAAGAAATGAGCAGGGAATAAGAAGAAAGAAAATCGACTGACCGTACTTGCTCACGCCGGACTTGTTCACGTCCCACATGATAAGTTCCCCATTCCGAGCACTTGTCAGAATTTTGGTGTTAAATGCTTTTTTTCGAAAACGTCAAACCAGCTCGTACCGCGAAATGGATCAACATACCACCATATGCCCAAGCCACATCCGTACTCGCACTGTCGATTTTCAGACCGCTCCCGTCCCAAAAATTACGCGACGCATCGACGCGGTAGCCACCAGGACCGATAGCAAATTTATGCCCCGATTCTACCGAGCCAGAGCCGCTGGACACGCGTATGGTCCTGAGCGCTGCAAAACGTTTCAATCACTCGGACTGTCTGACGAAGCGGAATGCACTCACATTCTTTCCCAGCCACTGCGCATGCCGTGCTATCTTCATTGGGAGAGACGAAGCCTCCTCCGGCTGGCAAAGCACGGTACAGACGGACGTTTCTGATCCTTCCCTGATATCCATGAGTCCGCGCGTCAGAGTACAAGTTGAGCTGGTTCAGAGTCGGATGGAAGTTGGCTTGTAGACTGTTCATGATGAAACGGTTTTTCTTGCAAAGAGCGAAGCCACAAACGACTTGAATCACCAGAACTCTACATTCAACAAGCGCCCAGAGTCGGAAAGATTTGAAGAAGAGTGCACAAAGTCAGTTTTGTCTGACTTTAAATGTGATTTAGCGGGAAACCATGAACGCTCGACGCTTGTGACGTGAAGTATTACGTAATCTATCGCTATGGTGCAAAGCTTTTCTTCAGGTAAGAAATACAAACCACAATCGCCTCCCCGAACAATTTTGCCGCCGTGTATATAGTTGGTATATTCACGCATGTCACCTTTCGCATCATAAAATTCACTGACGCGCTTTGGACAGCACCTGAAACAGGGTATGAGGAGCAATCGGCCTTCAGCGACGTCTATTTCGGCTCCAAGCACGATCATTCATCATTTCTTGACCATCCATAGCACTATAATCATCGGCGTATGGATCATCCTCTCGTTCGGAGCGAGGTGAAAGGAGGGCACCGATGATCGTGAAAAGCCAACGGGTTGAGCTGGAGGGGGCCCACCACACGGCCACCTCTGTCATGGTGAGGTAGGTTTTAACTTGACTCTTTGGCTAATCTTGTGATGCATCCGACGGTATCTGGTTGGAATCCACAAAATTTCATTTTCCTTCAATTGAACGATCCTGGTGAAAAGCCGCAAACCAAGAAATAAAAATAAAAATAAAAATTGGACCCTATTTCTGGGAGGGTCGACGCCGCCTCGTGTTCACTTTCACTTTCCGAAGATCCGACGGGGAAAAGTGGCCGTCATAGGACTGACTGCAAAGTTAGAACGTATGGTGCAAAACACATTTGTCCAAGGACCACCAGTACTCTCCTCTGTCCTCTGAAACGGTGAAGGTCTCCCCAGACCCACAGTTTTTCTCCTCCCACTCCAACACACCTCTCATCCCCTTTGCTGAACCCACTTATCAGTCATCCAAAAAACGAGACTCGCCCGAATCAAAAAATCGCTCGTCACTCACAGGACAGTTTCCCCGGAACGACCTCGCACCGAGCTTCACCGCGAGCAGCACCATGCTCTGCGCGCGCGCCTGTCCCCAGACGTCCGGCAGCGACGCCGGCCTGTCCGCGCAGGCCACGCTCGCAAACTGCGCATACGTCGCCGTGCCGCCGCACACGCTGTTGAAGCTGAACCACTCGTCGTACGACTCGAGCCTGATCTGCTCTCTCGGGAACTGCGGCAACGGACCCGTCAGCAGCGAGGGGGCCGCGAGGGAGTAGGCCATGAAGAGCGAGTTGGTGGTGTGCTCGTACGCGTTGAGTCTCTCGGTACCTTTGCTCTTGAGGAACGTAAAAGTCCGCGTCGAACCGACAGCATTGTCTTTCCCCGTCGTGCTGGTTATATTCGTTCCGCCCTGTACATGTACAGCATTCAACAAGAAGCAGGCAAATGCCAAGGGGCAGTCCAGCACTCACATACCACTGCAAGTCAAAAAACGACTTGGTCTCGTTGATGAAGGCTGCAACCGGGACATCGTACAGGAACGAGTCGGCGACGAAAGCGGGATAAACCCGCGTGGGCACTTTTTGTCCGGGATGGGAGGTGCGATTTGAGCGGTGGCTGTACTTGCGGCGGTCGCAGTGAGAAGCCACAACCAGGCGAAATGCATGCTGTACTGTGTGCTAGGAAGGTATAACACTGGGCGAAATGCGATTTCGTCCGTTTAAGGGCCAACAGGTGGCCGAGTATTTAAGCCCGGTAGCCTAACCGAG
Source organism: Macrocybe gigantea (assembly GCA_011319805.1). Taxonomy (NCBI): domain Eukaryota; kingdom Fungi; phylum Basidiomycota; class Agaricomycetes; order Agaricales; family Callistosporiaceae; genus Macrocybe; species Macrocybe gigantea. The sequence continues at coordinate 50,514 of SJRY01000161.1, forward strand.
ATTCGAAGTGCATGAAGCTCAATCTGATTCTGATTCTTCTTTGGATCCACCCCATTAGCTTTCCCTTCCCAAGTCCTTTATCTGGAAGGAAACGTTGAATCGATGACGAAAAGGCATGACCGTCATCGATAACTATTCTCGGGCCGGCAGGAGAACAGAATATTCCAGTGGGAAGATGTCGATTGAAGCGGGGGCGCGAGGCATCGATCGCTTCTCTTAAAGGTCGTTTATGCCTTGGCATCAATATTGTGGAGGCACTGTAAAGACAACGCGACACCCAAGTCGACAAAAATAAGCTCCTTGCTCCCACCATGACAATTCAGAAGCAGACCAACGGAACCAAGCCTTCTGTATAATTTTTTTTCGGATTTAGAAGATTTTGCTTAATGACGATTTTAAGCTCCTTTCACGAGGTTGTCCGATACGCGTTTCGCGTTAAAAGTACAAGGAGAGACATACATGGTTAATAATAGTAAAGGTAGACATTTAAGGTTGACCGGCAATCAAGAGAGCGCTAGAACGCGATCCATAGGCAGCGAGCTTAAGAACCAAAGATAAGGAACCATCCTAAGAACCCGATGGCCAGAGTAAGCAAGATGCTTTCCACAATGTCCATGGGGGTCATGCGTATCGTAGCATTGCGTCCACTTCCACCCCCGCCGCCAGAACGGGATGTGGACGTCGGCCCTATGGGTCCCGTTTCTGTGGTTGGTTGACCTGCTGATGATGTGGCAGACGAGTATCTGAGGGGGAGTAAACTTCGCACGGTGAATATTTGACAGAGGGTGAACCAATACATACGCGCTGCCAGCCTTACTGTCGTCGCGCTCCGTGTTCAACAACAATCCATCAATGAAGTGCACAACCCCATTTTCTAGCAGCGAATCCGTCTGGACAATCTTTGCGCTTGCAACGTTATTTCCACTGATCACGTACGTGCCAGACGAATTCGTAGTAAAAGTGAATTGCTCGCCAGCAGCCGAAATAAACGAAGATGAATCTGAACTTCCCAACAATGTCGGGGAATACAACGACGAGCCATTCACGTACTTGTCAGAGGGTGAATGTCAGCAACGTAGGGCATGAAAATGGAAAAGAGATCTTACATGATTGCTCAATACTGTTAATATTTCCGTCTGGTTCTGCGCAAGGGAACTAAGGTTGCTCGCTGACGGAAGGGCCGAGTTAATTGGGGCAAAAATCGTCAGTCCTCGAGCATTGCCCAGGAAATCGGCTACCGTATCCTTGGAACCATTGGCAGTTGTGACGTCAATCTGGTCAAGGAGACCTGAAAGCGTGCTCAGATCACTGAAGGCGGAAAGTGAAGTCGAGTTCGGAGGCATGAGAACTTTGTCGATCGTTGCGACAAAAATGCCTCCTGCGGACGCAGTCGAGAGCACTTGCACTTCGGAGCTAGGTGTCTGTCGAGCAATGTTCAGGAAATATTACAAAAGTGCAACATACGGCTGATTGAGAATCGTAATCCGGGAGTTCGAGTCCTTGCGAGTCCACACAAGGACTTGGGACTTGTTACCCTCCAGATGGACGTACGCAGGGTTGGACAACAACGTCCTCCCGACAGTGTGGCTCGGCGAGATTGCGCAATTCAAGTCAGTTCCATTTGCGAAAATGCCAGGAAGGACATGATACGAAAGGACTGCCGCCAGACGTTTCGGGTCCGCATTTACTGGTGCAAGAGAAGGCGCCTCGACTGGACGAAAGAAACATCAACAATGCAGAGTAAGAATAGGAAGACAGAAATAAAGAAATTGAGTGCATATATGCGCCGAAATATAGCTCTATGCGCTCGAAAACGGCGATGAAAGCACGAGAACATACAAGCTGCGTTGTTTGGAGCAAAAATGGTGAAGTTGCCGTCAAGTATGCGGTTGATGAGCTGAGCACCATCTGCTGTTTGGTTCGCCTTCTCGGCTGCGCTCGCAAGCCCGGTCAAGTTGGCATTATTAAGAAAGTTCAACAGCTCTGTGATGTTGAGCGCCTGGACCGGGAGCGCAAAGCATAGGAAGAGTGTTGACAGTCGCGATAGAGCGTTAGGACGACGCGGTCTGTGCATGGTGGACGAGGAGAAGAGAAAGGAGCGAAAACACGAGAGGCCATGCAAGTCGACCATTTATATGAGAGGAGCGCGGGGACATCATGACGTCGGTGTGCACCGCGCTTGAGCTAGATCGGGTTGCCAGTTTAGTCACGGGCTGCTGGGCAAAAACCGAGCAGGCTGATGTAAACCCAAACCAGTGTGATGTGAACGAGTCAATCGGTGAAGTGGACTAGAAAAGTGATTACAATCCCAGGCCAGTAACAAAGAAGTCGTAGCCTCATCCAAAGATCCAAAGAGTTAATGAACCTGCCACGCCGGTGGAAAGAACAAAGGACAGGCTCCTCTCCGAGCTCCGCCCTGTCCTTGTCAGGCTGCTCGAGGCACCATTTGTACCAGCTGTGGGCTGGATGGGGCCACTTGTGCCAGATGACTGGGTCGCAGCGGACGAAGCCGACGAGTAACTAAACAGGATCACAAATGAACTGCAGCAAGGAGTTCCAATAGAGAGCGACCTACGCGTTGCCAGCTTCGTTCTCGTCTTCATCCGTGTCGACCAGCACACGATCGATCACATGCACGACGCCATTTTCCACGAGCAAGTCCGTCGATATGATCTTTGCGCTCAGAGCATCACTGACGACGACGAACAAGCCGGAAGAATTGATCACGAAATTGAGGGGCTCGCCCGCTGCAGAAACAACGAGGTGGATGGGATGAGATTAGGCGAATAAAAGGACGTTCCATTGACGATCTGGAAAACACAATCAAAACGCATTCATTAAGGATCAGAAACGACAAAACCCACATGGTTTCTTGCCAAAGCCCTCATCTTCGACATATTCCCAACGAACGCGTCCATATCGTCCGCAGCCTTCCCGATCGCCGCATTGTCGGGCGCAAACAGCGTGTATCCCCTGTGCTCCTTCAGCAGCTCGATCGCCGAGACATTGGTATTGTTTGGACCTGCCGGAACGGTGACGACGTTCAACATCCCAGCAAGGGAACTGAGGTTGTTGGCCGACAAAACCGACGACAGGTTCCTAGGCGGCGTCAAATATTCCGAGATCGTCGCGATAAGGACATTTCCGACTGAGACCGTCGAAAGAACCTCCACGGCAGGCCTATGTAGTATTGTAGCAGAAATCAGAGCAGGTATCCGTGAAGTATAATCTGTGTGGACGCACTCTTGATGGACAATATAGATCAACGAATCGGCGTTGGTGTCGTTGCGCGTCCAAGCAATCGCCTGGGAGTGATTGCCGTCCAGATGAACAAAACTGGGGTCGCACAAAAGCGTCCGTCCTATAGTATGATTGGGCTGGATGGTGCTGCCCAGCTCCGGATGACTGGATGACGTTCATGAAGTTTCCAGGAAGGACATGATAAGAGGCATAGGCCGCTAGCATGTTCAAGTCGCTCGTTATTGATGAAAACGCAGGTTTCTCCACTATACACGTCCCACCACATGTAACTGAAGATGTGTCGCAACGTAACATGAAAAAAGCCACTTACAGGCCGCGTTGGTGGGCACGAAGAGCGTGTAGTTGTCTCCATTCATCAAGCCTCGAATGAACTTGCGCCCCTGTGCGGTCTCGTTGGCCTTGATGACAGCTTTTGCGGTGAGCGTGAGATTCTGCTCGTTCAGCGCCTTGACGAGGTCGCACAGCGTCAACGCTGCGACAGCTCGCAGGCGCAATACGAGCGGCAGAAAGAGCAAAAGCTTTCGCATTCCCTCGAAGCTCCTTTGCGAGAAGACGAAGAGTGGAAATAGGTTGGAAGTTGAAATTTGGCTTCAAACCGTGCTCTGATGCGAGGAGGCTAACTGGGCCGGAAGATTCGTCGTCGATCATATTGATCACAACTAGACCTGTATTAATGTTGAAAGGCCTGAGACTTGAAATATAACGAGCCCATCGTGTGAGAGTATTTCTGTTTGCTATATTGAGAGAAGGAAAGCGTTGCAGTGCTTGTGTGGACGAGCTCAATGCGTGTTTGTGTTTCCTCCCACTTGCAAGGCACGGTAAAATCGACCTTCTCTTTCTTGTCGATCGTCACTCCTGCTGACGGTGTGTATGTAACTTCCTTTGCAATCAAAGAGGAAATGCTTGTTGATGAAATCTGGAATCATTGTTAGAATCGCAGGTTCAATCGTTTGCCGACAACGTGACTGACGCGAGCTCGAGAAATCGGCGAATAAGCTGCAAATCATATTGTGCTGTCAACATGTTTGCGTGAAGTAGAATATCGCAAGGCAGTATAAAATCTGTCTGCTGGCTGGAGATTAAAACATCCTCTGAGTTGTTCCCATCACCTGCATTGGACTGCCAGCTGCTCGTCGACGAGCTTGGTTCCTTCGCAGTCACCGCACGCATGATGGCCGCTATTTGAGAGTCGAGCTGTCGGTGTCGATGTTTTGGCGAAGAACTCGGCTGGCAAGTGATTGCTGCTGTCGCGCTGGAATGAAATGTGGATGTATTTCTTGAACAAAAAATGGTTGATAGATTGAAGCCACGGTTCACCCAATGGGACAATTCCCTTTTATGGAAGTCTCGTGACTCCTTACATAAGCCACTTTTCGCCAGCTAACCCCGACACCCAAATTCTGGTCAACAGTTCCTCCAAAACTTTTGCAATGGCTCGTCGCTCTGGTCCTCCGTCCTCTGGCCCGGCCTTCGTGCCCCATCCTTCCCAACAACGTCGCGCTGCTTTGTATGGAAGCGCGGAACCGGAAAACGAGTCTGCCTTTTCTCAGTGGGCTATTCCTTTTGACTGCAATTTGGAGCGTCCATCCAGTTGACGAGCAAATTTTCGCGAATTAGATTCATTCGGACGCAGATCACCGCGCCGGACAAGGTCCAAGGGAATCTCAGTATACTTATTAGCATGGCCATGTTTGTTGGCGGCATCGCGGCCGTGAGGACATGGGGGAGCTTATGATTCCTGCCTGAAAACAGCTACTGTGATTCATCATTTGGATTTGTGCAAGGTGCGTAAATCGTCGTGTCTTTTTTTTTCTTATAATGTATGAATTGTATGGGAAACGCAGGGCACTCTTATAATGACTACGTTTATATTGTACGTTCCACCTGTTCTGCATTATCCATGACTTTGCTTATGGCTTTCCAGACACATATACGATTACTTGTAACCCTTATGGCGAAAAGATAGAGTTCACTTGTCACTCTCTTTGCCTGACTTCGGCAGCACACTCCATTCAAACCTTTATATCCATTCATATACCTTGGCGCCAAGTGTACGCCATTCATGTCAGAAAAGGGTCCTCTCCGCCTCCCAACCGGCGCCAACTCAGATTATATGATTCATCCATGCCAACGCAAGCCCGTTCGTTCTTTACGCGAGTTCGTTGCAAGCATGTGTTGCCGTTCAAGCGCTGAGTAACTTCTTTCAGTGTGTATTCCTTCTAAATTAGCCGCCTGTAATACTGCTTTCTGCGGTCAAGTTCCAGGACCGATGTCATATGCGCGTCTTCCTAATCCTAAGTTTAATCTTGCGCGCGCTGAACGTGTGTGAAGAAACCCAAACAAGCCGGTGGGGCGGTGATTTTCAAGGCCGAAGATGGCCTGATCGTGACTCGTGATCATTCCATTCCTCCTGTCTTAACACTGATAAGCTCTCTAGCTGCGCACACGTTCGTATAACACTTCCCTCTTTCATCCTAGCCTGCCGTGCTTCGCCAACACACACCTACTCCACGATTTTGACTGGCTTGTGGGCTTACTACAATGAGCGGAATTCGGTCACGGAACCGTATGTATGAAGGCTCTTCCCCTGCATTCGACCACCATGCAGTTCATAATGTCCTGTGAGGATACCGTTTCCTGCTTTTTGGCACACGTTCATCGTACGATTCAAGACCGGACAGTGCCAAGGCCGACAGACAAAATCCAGTTAGTGTTAGCATTTTCTCCGTAGTTCTCGTATACTCACTGCTCTCTCACCAGCTCACTGTGTTGTATGTGCTCACAGAGCTTATCTCACTCGTCCTCTTGACCGATTGTTGGCAGCGTCATGGGTGCCACCGGATCCGGAAAATCGACGGTATTTGCCCTTTCTCAGCTGTATTACCGGTGTTTCTTATTATCGTTCAACTGTGCAGTTCATAAACCTTGTCAGCGGATGCAGCCTTGCCACTTCCAATAGCCAGCATGCTTGCACGCAGGATGTCGATGCTTCGGCCAATTTCGTACTCGACGGTCGCAAAATTAACCTCATCGACACTCCGGGATTTGACGACACTTCGCGAAGCGAGATGGACATCCTCAAAGCTATCGCTGCGTACTTGGAAGACATGTTGGTTGCTTTCGCCGTTCCAATGAAATGCTCCTCACTCAATCCCAACAGGTATAGGAAGCACATCGTCCCGCATGGCATCATATACCTTCATCGCATATCAGACATCAGGTACTCTGGTTCTGTCCGGCGATGTGTCTCGGTGTTGGAAGAGTTATGTGGTCGTGCTGCTCTTGGAAATGTTGTCATCTCTACGACAATGTGGCATGACGTTTCGCAGGCAGAAGGGGATGATAGAGAAGCCCAGCTAGCGGACAAGTTTCACCCATTCGTCTCTGCAGGCGCCAAGTTCCTGCGACACAACCGTGGCCTCATTTCTGCTCAGAACATCGTCCGGGCCTTCTTTAACACCCGCCCCATTCCCCTCGCCATTCAGACTGAACTGGTGCAAGATCGAAAACTCCTTGCCGAGACGGGGGCTGGGCGGGCCGTCATGCAGCGGTACCGGAATTTGGAGCAAGACCTCGTTCGCCAGTTCAATGAAACACGCGCGGAGATGGTCCATATTATTCAAGAGCGAGAGCGGAGGCGCCTTGCGAATGACTTGGAAGAACTTGAACGGCTGCTCAATCAGGTCCGGACGGAGGCAGGCGCCCTGCAAGCGGCGTACGAGGATAAGAAACGTCAGATGCAAGGTGCATATAGGCGGTCTTCGCAGCCTGTTCCTCTTCAAGTCGTCGAGAGGCCTCGATTTTGGAGATACATGACGATCACAACATCAATTCGGCCTGACTGAGAGATAAGACTAGTACGTCTTGTTCTGCGCTCGAAATTTCATTGACCCTGACATATCCCGTTCCAAGGCCAAATTTTAGAACATCTATCTATTGCCCTGCATGCATGCATGTAGCTGTATTATACCATACGTCTACGCCTGTCCCAGCATTCGGAAATGAGACCCGTATAAGCGATTTCCTCAAGGGGACAAAAGTCCCGGTTGAGTGGCAGCCTGCCACAAAACATGAGGCCGTTATCAACACGTTTACATCGTCCAGAAGGCCGTCATGTCGGCCGGGCGCCTTTTCATATGAGCAAATGCTGAACGTTCAACTCGAGATGAATGTGCGTCGCATCCCTGACACCGTCCAAGGTCTTGCTCGCAAGATGCCATCGCAAGAGGCCCCACCCCCGCCACCGTGAGCATCACATTAGGATGAGATTCATGTGGCCAATTCTGACAGACACTCCTCATTAGCTACACAAAAGAAGATCCTCGGAAAACGGTGAGAGGTTTTGCTGCTTCTATGCACAAAGGCTAGATATTCAATCCACATGCGCAGAAAGTCAACATTGCGTACCGTAAACCTCTTCATGCTAGTTGTTAGATCGTTAAAATGGCGACTACAGCGTCATGGGCCCGACAGGAAGCGGCAAATCCACAGTACGTTGTTCAACATGCTTCCGCGTTGACATATTGTTGAGTCGTCTCCAACAAGTTTATTAATCTCATAAGCGGTTCCTCTCTGGTCGCTTCGGGCGCGCTGGCCTCGTGCACTCAAGAGGTGCAATTAGCGGATAATTTCAAACTCGACGGCCGCGTGGTTTCCCTGATTGACACGCCGGGGTTCGACGACACTGACAGGACCGATGCTGAGATTCTAAACAATCTAGCGTCATTTTTGAAGACCGAGTAAGCCAACGAATGATTTTCACCAATCTCGCGGTCTCATTTCTTCTGCATCTTCAAGATACGAAAAAGGCACAATACTACACGGTGTCATTTACTTCCATCGAATCTCGGACAACAGAATGGGTGGATTCTCAGTACGCAACTTCAAACTGTTCCGGACGCTTTGCGGCGAGGCTACGCTAAGAAACGTCATTATCCTGACGAGCATGTGGGACCAGTCACCTTGAGGAGGGAGAAGAACGCGAAAAACAGTTGCGAGAAAACCCTAAATACTATCAAATTGCCGTCCAAAGCGGCGCAAGGATGTTTCGCCACGACAACACGCTGCCATCGGCGAAAGCCGTCATTCGTGCCATCTTCGAAAATCATCCGCTACCGCTTTCTCTCCAGCAGGAAATGGTCGATCAGGGAAAAGACATTACACAGACAGCCGCAGGACAAGAAGTCAACAGAGAGCTCAATGACATGATTCGACGGCACGAAGCAGAAATTGATTCGCTCAAGGCAGAGTTGAAAACGTATCAAAGGGAGAACGAGATGCTTCGGAACATCGTCGAGGAGAAAATCGCTAACTTGGAAGAGGATCGCGCAAAGGCGATCGCAGAGGCCCAAAACATGTCAGCCAACTATGCAAAAGAAAACGAGCGAGTTAAAAGAGAGCTGGAGAAAGTGAGGCGTAGGCTTGAGGTGATGGAGATGAAGCGGAATTATGACCTTGACGAAAATGACATCTCCATTGGAGAGTCGCCTCGGCCGCATCCTCGAGACTGTCAGTGCTTCGCCTGCACGACCAGGCATGTGTCTTCCCCCAGTGTTAATGTTCGCGCAAGACCGCTGGTGTACCGGGTGCGCCCTAGCCAACCGCCTTCATTGAACGGGTGCCGATGCGCCGTCTGTATCAAGAAACGACAGCATAATGCTGCGTAATCTTCAGTCAGGCCTCGTTTCAGGTATGAGCATTACAGTTTTTTTCGGGTGTAGATTTGATGATTCCACATTTCATAGGTGATTGGGATCTGTGGAGCATCTGTAGAACATGATCTGGTAATACGCCTAGGATGATGTACTTTTAAAATCCGCCTGTGTCGGGAAGATGGCATGCCCGACGAATGATCTGTCAACTGTCCAACATATGAGATAAGCTGAGAGCGCTGACGCCTGAGGAACCTGTGCACGAGGCCATATATCACATAATTAGCGCCTTATCTTCTCATGTGCGCATCGTAGTGACTACTGGCATCTTCTTTACATCTTAGGGCGCTTCTTTGAACATTGAACCATGGCCTCAGCGCAACCCTCGCACAGCGGTTCACAACATCGGTATGTTCATTCATCGTTCCTCCTTTACACGTCGTGCTGACGGTCCAAGAGCGCGAAACATGACAGCAATAGACGATGAAAACAGAGTAGGTCAACTGCATGCTGATTACTGCGACTAATTAAATTGGCTTCCTTAGATCTCCATCGCGTGCGTCTATGAACGTCGATCAGTTTATTATTCATAGTCATCTTTCTTTAGAGTTATGGGGGCAACAGGAAGCGGAAAATCATCAGTGAGAAGGGTCAACGCTCTCTGTCGGCATCGGCTGAAATTCCCTAGTTTATCAATTTATTGAGCGGGTCAAAGCTCGAGGTTTCTAGACTGCTTGACTCTTGCACCCAAGACGTTCAAGTCGGAGACACATTTTCTCTCGATGGGAGAACAGTCACGCTCATCGATACGCCTGGGTTTGATGATACGGATCGTAGTGAAGTCCAAATTCTCAAAATAATCGCAGAATTCCTGAGGGATCAGTAAGCTTCATCTCGTCTAATTGATTTTGAACTGACAATGACTCTATAATCTTAGCTACCAATACGGCCATAAACTACACGGTGTCATATACTTGCACCGAATTACAGACATACGCATGGGCGGGACGGCCGTCCGCACCTTTAACATGTTCAAACAGATATGTGGGGAGGAAACACTACGGAACGTCGTCGTTGTCACGAATATGTGGGACAGAGTAGCTGTCGTAGAGGGAGAGAGGCGGGAGAAGGAACTAATGACCGATCCGAAATTCTTCCGCCCAGCTCTCGACCAGGAAGCCAGGATGATGCGCCACGATAACAAGCGGGAGACCGGGCTGGACATAATTCGTGCCATCTTCAAGAACCATCCGTCGCCTTTGGGCATCCAGAAAGAACTGGTCTCCGAAAACCGAGCTTTCGCAGATACGCGCGCAGGGCAGGTCCTCAACGGAGATCTAGAGGCTGTAGCCCAACGCTTCTCGAAGGATCTTCTTTTGCTCAAAGCAGAGTTCGCGTCCGCCATCAAAGAGCAAGATCGCAAAGCGGAACAGGAGCTTAAGGCCGAGATGGAGAAGACGCAAGCAGAGCTGGCCCGAGTCCGCAACGAAGTCAATAACTTGCGGATAGGTTTGGACTCCAAGGATATCGACTGCGGCAAAGTTTGGGAAGATATGCCCACGACGGAAAAGATCACCACTCTCTTCAGACGTTCCAGAGGGGTGGATCAGAGCCCCGCTTTGACCGCGTTCTGGTCGGCCCTCGGCGACACAACAAAAACCGTGTCCTCCATTCAGACCACTTTCAAAAAGTTCCCCCTACCTAATCAGATACAGGAACAACTTCTTGAGGATGACTCCACACTGTCTAGGGAAGTCTTGCTGCAGCGCACGAACGCGATATATCGATGGAGCGATTTCAATAGAGGCAGAGCGATGAAGGAATTTGATTCTGTCATGAAGAAAGTCGTCGAGAGAGCGAAAAGACCGCGAAGGTGGTATAGTTTTCTCTTTGGACGTTAGCTGGTATTTATTACCAACACGAGATTCTTCTAAGTACGCCTTGATTCCCATCCGGTAGTACTAACAACGGCGATCGTCCTATTTAGCTCTGCAACCTAACAGATGTAACCTATCCAAGTGTTGTCTTGATCTATTTCACATGATATATATATACCGATGAACTCTCATGACTCAATACGTTGCCGGAATTCGCTCCCAACACCATGAAACTTCTTTGCGTTGGTCAAACCGAACCATGTCAATGTTATCTCGTTTCGCTATAAAAATTACTGCCATCCATATGTCCTTTGTAAGGTAAACCCGGAGAAACAGAGGTGCATATTCATAAAGGCATATTTTTATGCGAGAACTCAATGTGGCTGTGCGTGCTATTGATCTAGGACGTCGGAGTGAGCTTCAAGGTCGGTTCTAGCATATCTAGAGCAAAACATACCATCTGATCATCATGTATCGACTCTCTTGTATCGATTCGGATGGAAATATTGGCAGGCGAAGGCTTTCTAACGGCGCCCATTGGAGATACGCTGGCAGAGTTTGGCCGGAACGAAACCATCATGTGTTCACTGTTATGACCACTACCATGCTTCAGTGCGTTCCTCGCATTCAGTGCGGCCAGTAGAGAGTTCGTGTAGACTTGTTTATTGAACACTTGAACACTGAAAGGAAGAAGTGCACATACAGCGTCCAATGCAGAAATAGAAACACGCATAAATCAAGGTTCGGGGCGACACAAGGAGCTAGAAAGGCACGAAATGAGCAGTTACCGGAGGGAGTGCCTGAGCGCTTTACGGAAATGAGCGATGCAAGAGCGCAAAAGCTAACAACAGCATGAGCGGTCTCGTAACATCTTTGAGGACGAGTGGGTCACCTAGTCAAACTGGCCCGTACACGTCAACGAAGGTTTAGCATGAGGAATATTTCCGGACTCACACTCCCGTATTGACGATAAATAATATCTTTTCCACCTGGCTGAGCACAAGGCCAATCTACGCAATATGCGAGCTTACCAGCTTGTTGATCAACGTGTCCGACCTGAGTATTGCGGTTCAGTTCCCAAAGAATATCGAAAGAAAGCGCTTCAGACTCACTGCTTAAAGCCAGTCCGCGATCTGTGGAGCAGCAAGCAAAGGCTGCCAGCAATCAGCACGTCGGCCGCGGTAGATAGGGTTGATGGTTATTGTCAGATTCTGAGACTGATCAAAAGGAGCTTATATGAACACTGGATGGCGGCATACGTTGATTTTCAGCAGACGTTCAAAGGTATGAGCTTCCATGCTGAGTTATCCCGCGATTCAGCACATCGGTTTCCTCGTCGTTCAGAAAGGGCAATACTCAACGCAAGAACGACCCAGGCTGACAAATGCTTTTAACGAGTGTATCGATGGCTTGCCATGGCTGACGTACCTATTCCGCATCCTGTGGTATGTTAAGGAAACATGTTCATCCGGGCTTCAGAATGCAAGGATACATTACCGGCGTTTCCAATGATTATAACTAGAACAAGAAGGCTGAGAAGCCAATTATGCTTGCTCACTTGCATCAGGTTAATTTGGATGTCCGGCCGCAAATACAGAGGACGCACACTGCCAGATCCGAAATAGGTAGAATCTGACACGGAGCTCGCATTAATACGGGCAAGGGAGGACACTTGGACACCTACAGCTGGACGAAAGCTCCTGTCAAACCCTGTCAAGAAGTCTGAACTGCACGATCAGGAGGACAGTGACCTCGAAGTTACCGTAAAGACCGCCTCGATCTAACAGATGATGAGATGGTGCTATAGAGACTATCGGAGATAATCCTTACCACGAGAGACCTGGAAAGTGGTCATGAGCCGAAGATAGGCAGGAGAATACGGAGCATGTTCTTACCAGACGAGGAACTGTAAGTTCTCCACGTGGCTGGCATCAACGGCTATAATTCGAGATCGTGCGGGATGATAGCGAGATGAGACGCACAGAAAGCTGGAAACCAGATAGTGATACACTTGCAATTGATGAGCATGTATAGCAACGACATTGTTGATTATCGACTCACTGGAGTGCATGAGACAAGCCAAATGCGCTGTATCGAACACGACCGTAGACACGACCTGGATGAGGTAAGTCCTACATTGGATCCCCATCGACACTGCACGGACCAGAGCCTTTAGACACCAAGCATCCTTCGAATAGGCTAAGGAAAATAAAGAGGCGTTAGTTCTGTTTTGTAGATTCGGAAAATCGACGTGCTTGTGTAGTAAAAGAATGTTTGAAGCAAAGAGATGCCGTACAAGACACCGCTGAAGATGACGCCGATGAGCATTGAACCCATGCTTAGTCGACGAAGAGTTAGACTTGCATTAGAGCAAAAGGCAATTGGACATACGACTTCTCCATGATATTCTCCGAATCCGCGTCAAGCATCGTGTCGGCGTAGTCCAGGTCAAGGGAGCGGAAGTCAGGCTACCGGGGCAGAGACCCGTAACAATAAGGCAGCAATGTTTTATTACCTTTTCAGATTATGCGGGACAATAAGCTGACAATCACGGACAAAAGGCACGGCTGCAAAGGATAAAAAGTCTGACCGATTGACGAATATCACCATAAATCGATCACCACCGCGTATCTTACTGCCTCTTGGAGAACACCAAAAAAAAATCAAATAGTTGGCGGCGCCGTTTGTGCACAGAGCGACGATTTGTAGACATCTTAGCACTTCCTTGTCTCCACACGCCGACAAAGGTCTCCATGCAATTCGATGCGGGAACTCTTCGCAGTCGGCGATGCGGAAAGGCGTGGATGCAGAATATGTCCAGACACATGGCCATGCGAAGGTGATCTGATTTTCGAGGCCTAGCATCGATTAGAGCGGCCAATCAGAATCTTGCAATTCGGTGCGGATTTCCTTTTCGGGGCAAATGCGTCTTTCATTCCAATCACATATCACGATTTGTTACCAGGACAACATTAACCTGCTGTAAAACTAAGGACGTCCTCCATGCCTACTTTGAATTTGAAGCATTGCAGGACCCGGCGTTGGTTCCGTGACCACTGGTATCAAGGGAGTAGGGCAGTTCTCGCTGAAAAACTCCTTGACAAATCATACATACCTGAATCACGTTAGAACCTATTGCCGAGTCCGCGGACATTTATTGAAACTATGTGCTATAATTGTCATGTTCGCCAGACTCCCAAGCGCCGGGCAATCCCAACACGTTCCGCGAGGTTCGAAAGTTTTGCAGCTGTGGAGGACGCTGGCGGCGGCGCTTCTGATCGTTGGTGAGTGGATGCATGAGAACGGTCTGGTCATCTGATGGACGAGCTAACAGATCGAGAGCGCTTTCATTCCTTGGAACGTATCGTGTTGGCCGTGACGAGATAGCAAGATCTGCGGCGGCAGCTGGACTAGCGGCTTTGGACATTGCCTTCGGAGTCTCCGAAGACTGAAGAGACGATTGGGAGAAGGGGCGTAGTGAGAAAACGTCTAGGCGTTCTTGAGGAGAAGGCTGCGAGATCAATGGCTTCTGTGGGCGAGAATCACGGCTAGGTGTGGATGTCTGATCTTGCTCCTCCTGGGAACTGAGGCGTGGTTCATTGTCCACATGTCCATCCGGTCGAAACTCGTTCATGCTGGCGGCCTTGTGTAGTGGCAAAATGGTTGCCGGAGGACGATCATGAATAGAACTTTTCGGCATCAGCGTCGACGGTTCCGCCGCAGAATGCGCCCGGTAAACAGGGCCAGGTTCGTCGGCTTCCGGTGGTGCGGGCGGTGGAATCCTAACAAATGGAGCTTCTATCGAATGAGAATGTAAAAAAACCGGCCGCTCTTTCGAACGGGAACTAAGCAGCGTCGCATCAAACTCCGGGCGTCGGCCATAGGATTGGTTAGCTTTACGATAGCTACCGCCGTAGTCCGGTGTAGCTTTCGGACGGGGCATGTGGATCGACGATGGATCCGGGGCCATTAGGGCGGGAAGAGTAGGACCTGAGTGTACACTCTCAGAGTGGTATAGCTGTGGGTCAAGAGTGGACTTTTCATCGCGTTGAGCGTTCGTGATGTGCGGTTGGGATCGTGAGGCAGACTTGTCCGACTTTGAAAATCTCTTTTTCAACTTCATGAAGAAGCCCATTTCCTGCTTGGATTCTTCTATCTCTGCGAGCTTGGTCTTGAGAAGCCGCAGCTCTTTGTGCACTCTAGTGCTCTCCGCTTCGAAATTGGCAGCCATGTTCTTCACACCGGACATGAGGCGCGCCTATCTTCTTCCGATCTGCGCAGCGCTGCCCGAAAGCCATCCGTGATGGATTGGATCTCTCCTTCGAAGGCTCTTGTTAGCTCCTCTTTGAGAGCTTCAATCTCCTCTTCATGCTTCTTGATGAGTTCCTGGATATCACGATTGACTTCTTTGCCCGCTTCTGTATCGTAGACGCTCTTTCCGAGGTCAACAACCTCGTGTTGAATCTTGAGCTGCACCGGGTGATTGGCGAAAATCCCACGAACGATACTCTGAGCAGATTCCTTCGTGTTGTAGTGTCGGAGCATCTTGGCTCCTTGGTCCAGCGCGAGTTTGAAAAATCGGTCGTCGGATTTCAGCTGCGATTCGCGGTCTTCGCCTTGCTTCTCCAGCACGTCGTCCCACATGGTAGTGATTATCATGACGTTCTTCAATGTGGTGTCGCCGCAGAGTTTTCTGAAGAGCCTGAAGGTGCGAACGGAGACGCCGCTCATTTTCTGGTCTGTGATTCGATGAAGGTAGATAACGCCATGGAGTTTCATGCCTTCCTTGTAACTTGTATCCAAGTCAATCCAAGGCGACTGCTGCATTTTACATCGGGGCTTACTGAGTAGCAAGAAAAGCTGCTATGCTGGCCAGGATATCCGCGTCGCTCTTCATGGTATCGTCGAATCCAGGGGTGTCGATCAAACAAACGGTTCGTCCATCGAGGTCGAAACAGTCGGCAAGCTCCACTCTCTGCGTGCAAGAGAGCAGTTTGTTGGAAACCGCAAGCTTAGAATCGCTAACAAGGTTGATGAACTAGAGACATTAGATTACGTAGACAGTAAAAATACGAAACAATTTACGGTGGATTTCCCGCTGCCCGTAGGGCCCATAATTCTGCTCAATCGTCAGTTTGGATTGTGCGAGATGACAGTGAACATTTCTACGCAATGTGTACGCACCACTCTTACTCTCCATAAGCCAGGCGATGGAGGTAGATAAATTACGGGACTTACAGAATCATTTTCCGTGAGGTCCTTTTGGGTATATCTGAAGTTCCTGTCGGTCCATGAGTGTCGCATGAACGGCAGTGATTGGCTTACGGCGGAGGGGGTTGGAAGAGCATTGGTGTAGCTACGGAAAAAGGACGGTGCGGGTGAAGATGACAAAAGGCAGACGGTAAGCGCCATAGACTACGTTCACTTGCACCTCGTGTCGTCCTTGAGGACAAAATTGCGGGCTAAAAACCCAGCCAATAGGATCATCAGTCTGAATCAAGACCAAAGTTCGTTCCGTTTTCAGATCTTTTGTCCTAGACAGAAGAGAAATCTTGCGCAGCAGCCAGGGGCACTTTAACTCAAGCAACTAGAAGGAGGATAAAGAACAGCAAAAATGTGAACAATGTAGAACGTCGCAATTGAGAATGGTGAGCACGTGATGAGCCAGCGAGGGGTCCAAAATTTAGGTACGATACCAACTTATTTACAGCATAGGTCTTCCTGCTATTCTACCGTCAAGAATTACCTGCGTGTAGGTAATGACGCCGGGATGCCTCAGAAGGCTTATTCCGAGTTTCTTCATGATAACCACTAGGCATCGATTCGCCCTTGTCCTTCATGATTTTCCAGATCAAAATCGACTTGAAGAAAGCATCCTCCCATGCATGCTCCCTACTCTTGTCATTTTCCCATGCCGGGGTGGCGAAGAAAAGTTGACCTCTCCGCACCTCCTCGGCAACGACCTCAACAAATACATCGGCTCTCTCTTGCGGAGTCAGTTGTCTCCACTTGCCTTCATATTGTCTCGCTTTGTCGCGGCTTAAAACCCAATGAGGTTGATTCGCATGAATGTCGTCCTGCTTCGTCGCCCGACCCTTCTTTTGAGGTGAGCTGGATGATTCTGCGACGGTCGGAGAGTTGGCGTCCAAAGGTGCCCTGCGCTTGGGCTGTCCCTGAGATTGGAATTTGCCTATGTCATCGATGACTTTCTCCAGGTCGGCTTCCGCACGCCGAAGGTCATGGTCTAGCTCTGCCTTTGCCTGAAGATCGTTGTTCCGCAGCGCATCTTCAATTTCGGCTTTCATCGCATTGATTTCTTCCTGGAATTTCTGGGAAAGCTGATGTAGTTCGCGATTGATCTCTTTGCCTGCCTCGGTATCAACAATAGTCCTTCCCGCTGCCAGTTCAGATTGTATGCCAAGAGTGACCGGCTTCCGCTGGAGGAACAGCTCGAGAATTTTGTACGCCGAGGTGCGCAATCCGTCATGGCGAACGAGCCGCGCACCCTGATCGATGGCCGATTTGAAAAAACGGGGATCTGAGATTAACTCGCGCTCCCGCATGGCACCCTGTTCCAGCGATATCTTGTCCCACATGTTGGTCAAAATGACGGCGTTTTTTATGGCGCTGCCACAAATCGCAGTGAACATAGCGAAGGACTGTCGGGAAGTGCTTCCGACTCTGATGTCCGTAATACGATGAAAATAAATGACTCCGTGGAAAAGGACGCCCTGGCGATATCTGTACGAGATTTAGAGCGAGTGCGAGCTAGACAAGGACAAAAAGCACATACTTCTCCATCAAAAGCCTGCTATTTTTGACAAGACATCGATTTGGCTCTTTTCCGTGTCGTCGAATCCTGGGGTATCTACTAGGGTGATGGTCCGACCGTACAAGGTAAACTCGGGAGCGACTTCCACGTCTTCGGTGCACGATGCCAGGCTGCTCGACACCTTCAAATTCGAACCGCTGGCGAGGTTGATGAACTAGCCACAAGTGCCCGGTTAGCGGGTGCGAATGGGTCGCATAGGGGATTTCACGGACTGTCGACTTGCCGCTCCCTGTAGGCCCCATGATCCTGCGGGCGCGTTAGCTCTGAAGTTGACAAGAGTAATGCCAGCACGTACAAGATCATGATTGGGGACTTGTCGCCCTGCCAGCCCGACAATGAATTATATCATACGAATCCATTGAATAGTGAGCTGAGCAAAGTAATTGCCACAACTTACCATCCAATTCCTGGCAGTATGCAACATCTGAGTTGGTATTTCCAGCGAGGTTGCGTATACGGTCCAGTTACAAGGTCAACCGTCCTCGTGTCGAAACCAGGCCTTGCGCAGGGTGGTGTATATCTCGTACATGAACGGGCCTCATGTTCGAAGATGATCGATGAATGATCAACAGTATACAATACAACTGATAGACGCCGAATAGGCCACTGTCGTCATGTGCCCTGTTTTCAACACAGAGTCAAAAAAATCAATCCTGCCTTACATGTGCGTGTGCATTCAAAAAGGCGGCCAAGGGCGGATATTTGATTTTACTCACAACAGCTGTGGGCACTGTAGCTACCATCCACCACTTCGTAAATTCCACCTTGGCACTATGCTCCGATGGGAGGGTTTAGTGTGAAGATGTAGAAGAAACAATTCTGCATTCAAATTTCAAACATTCGCAGCTTCAAATGGCAAACGCACGTGATCCACGACGCGTGACGCGGGTCGAAATCACTGCCAGTCTGCTGTTCGTTTCGAGCATGTCCAAAAGAACTTGGCGCAGAGAATGGCTAAGCTCGACCAGGAAATCCTTCAAAAGAACAAAAAGGAAAAAGCAGTTAAAGAGCAAGTTCCGGGCGACAACAAAGCCCAGGCCAACTTTGGAAGAAACCTGTTCACGACTGCCAGACAGCGGTACTAATGATTCCTCCTGGTAAATGAAATAATGCAGAGACTCTGCATAATGTGGGTTGCATAATTTTCTCCCAACGCGCGATTTGCCTCATTTACGCCAATCTTCAGGTGGATTGCGGACACGATTCTGAGTAAACCAAGTCCAACTGGAATATTCTGCGCCGTTTTAGCTGACGCTTTTTCACTGGTGGTCTACCGGCCACTCTCGGTCTTCCTCAAATTAGGGCAATCGTGAGAAGCAGTAGGCCGATGTGGATCATCCCTAATT
Organism: Macrocybe gigantea; assembly: GCA_011319805.1. Lineage (NCBI taxonomy): Eukaryota > Fungi > Basidiomycota > Agaricomycetes > Agaricales > Callistosporiaceae > Macrocybe > Macrocybe gigantea. The sequence goes on from SJRY01000161.1 coordinate 69,481, forward strand.
TAGTTCTCCGCAAACCTTCAACTCCTTTCTGACCAGTGGCGCACTGAAATGGAAGATAGTCCGCAGCTCTTTCTGCAGGCTGTTTCCGAATGATGCCAGCGAGCGTGTATTTGCCTCAGGAAATTTCACCTTTCATGTGTCGTGGACTTGCGTTCTGATGCACGCTTAAAATTACTTTTGTTCATAATTTGAACTTCGAAATTGCTGGCCACCAGGTAAGCATGTTGTCGTGCTTCCTTTTTCGCTAGAAAACTTATGTGTTGAGCGCCATCTATTTCAGGGCTATGTATGTATCGATTCCGCGCCCTCGACAATCTCCAGACGGAACACGAGTCTGCAGTCCCTAATCTCCGCTTGCTCCTGTGAATCACGATTCCCATAGATGTCGCCATAGTTATGGACTCCTCCAAGGGGAAATGGCCGAATGACGTACACTCACTTGTTCTTATAGACACCGCCGTGCGGGTTTGATGAATCTGACTCGAGGAAATAATATCAAACGTTGACGGTGGAGGCAAGTTCTTAACATGTGAACGACAGACAGCAACCGGATATGTTTTCATACCAATCAGTTCTGAAATGTGTTCTAGGTAATATACAAGAATGCCGTAATGGTAGCTGTGCATCTGCGAAAGGCTTCTTCCGCCGAAAAGCACCGTGCGCTCCACCGCGACAATATGCTTTCCCTTTCGTCTGCACGAACGCATGAAAAAGGTGCGTTTTCGCTTTTACTCCTCGTGCTAATCTCGGTCATTCATGCTACCCAGAGACTTGTGGCTCCTCATCCATCAAGGTAATTCTGTGCATATGCTACGAGGCGACGTGCGACATCCCTCATGCCTCTTCTTGCGGTGCGTGCGAATATGAAGGACAACAGGACGAGCGAAGGGCAGGATGCCGTCAATTGTCAGGCCGCCAAGGCGTCTAGGTGCACCTGAGGTAGTCTGGAACCCAAGTACCAGACTGTTGGTTCGTTGGTTCCGCGGGCTCTTTTCAATTCACAGATTTTGGGAAACAGCGATATTGCATATGGCTTTGAAACAGACGACAAACACGGGCCGATCTACAAAAGGGTCTGAGGATGGCAGTACCACCTGACCAGCGGAGTACTTTGACCTACTCCGGCAGGTTCACCGCCAGGTTTAGATCTCGTCAGGAGTCGATCCAGCGCTCATTTTACCAGGAGAAGAAATGAGGGCCATGTTTTTTGCGCGAGTCTGATTCATTCCCTTCTTTTGTTTTTTTTTCTAGACCCGAGACTGTCCATCTCGTATGAACCCACAGGTGCGTCTTTCCTGCGACAAATGATCGTGGAGTGGACAACAGTCTAGCTAAGCCCACGGGTTACGGTCATGGCTCAGTGCAAACTAATTTTGGTGTTGGACCCACTGTTACAAGCGACATCTTTTAGATGATAGAGTTGAATTTCCGTCGTTTTGGCGAGAATTCAATACAGGTTCTGAGAGCACGTATGGACGCGAAAGCATTGCATATTTTTCCTTTCCAAATTAGCAAGGTCGGTCCTAGACTTTCAACTTGCGCTATATCACGTCAAACAATAATCTTATCTCCCTGTATAGGTACTTCCAACGAGATGCGAAATAGCCATAAATTGTACGTCTCTACAAACATACGATTTCATACGGTGATCTATGGCTGGATATTGAATAGTTAAAATTCTATGATAAGCAGCGCAACAGGACAAGGCATCATACAGCTACGAGAAGACAACAACCCGTCATTGGGTATTAGAACTAGAAAGTACGATATCAATGATAAAAAAGGAGAGACATGGAGCAAAAAGGAAAGGAATGAAAGAAGAGAAAGACAGCAATGAGTAAGGTCTCCAATAAATAAGTAAAGAAAGGACATTTTACGGGACACCGTCAAGTAGCATAATCTCGTACCAAGGGTTGCGTCTACCATTGGATGTTCAGCTGAATTTCATGCAGTTCCACCAATGCCTGCGAGGTGATTGACCTGGCCGCCGTTTGAGCAGTTTGCGTGCAACATGGCGCCGGTGCGAGACAAAGCCGTAATCCAGCATCGAACTCCGCCGCTGGACCTCGGCCAGCGCAGCGGCCTGCCTCTCATACTCGATCTGCAGCTCGCGCCGCGCCCTCGCATCCCTCTCCTCCCTCATGTCCTGCTGTATCGCCGCCATCTCCTCCGCCTGTCTTCGCGCCAGCTGCTGCAGCTCGGACAGCACGAGACGCCCGACGCCCGTCCTGGAGAACGTGAGCCCGCTCTCGGCGAGCTCGGTCTGCACTCTGAGAGGCACGGGCTTGTTCCGGAGCGTCGTTCGGATGACGTCGTGCGCGGACTCTCTCGTGTTGTCGTGGCGGATCATCGACGCGCCGCGCATGAGGAAAGGCTTGAAGAACCGATCGTCGTTCTTGAGCTGATGCTCCCTCGCCTCTTCGTCGGCTCTCGCTATGGCGTGGCGGGCAGGCGACCACATGTTGGTGACGATGACGAGGTTCTTGAGCGCTTTGTCTCCACACATGGCTTCCAAAAAGCCGATAGAGCGACGCAGAGACCCGCTCATGCGATTGTCGGTTATTCGGTGGAAGAAGAGAATTCCATGAAGCAGGATGCCCTGCCGGTATCTGATCATAACCCAGGGGACATGATGACTCGAAACGCATTGACCGAGCACCAATTCACTCACAACGTTTCTAGAGCCGCGGCGATCACTTCCACGGTCTCTGCATCACTTTTGTTGGTATCGTTGAATCCGGTGCGTCGTAGAGGGTGACGTTGCAACCGTCGAGCTCGAAATCGCTTCCTGGTTCGACGGTTTGTGTGGTTGATGCAAGGCTATCGGAAACGACTAGCTTGGATCCGCTCGCGAGGTTGATGAACTGAAAGAGACTTGAATGTGAGTAAGATTGAAGGTCGAGAGGATGTGGCCATTGGGCCTACGGTTGATTTTCCGCTCCCCGTGGAGCCCAACACCCTTCGCCCATCAGCGCCGGAACAGACACCAGGACATCCATGTACTCACAGAATGTTGATTTGTCGTCTGTCTGTCATCTAGACGCCAGTCAAGACAGCAGAGGGTGAGAAGAACAAGCGTTGACTTTACTGCTCCTGCCTCTTTCGTTGTAGAATGAGTCTTTATACCTACATCAGACAAAGCATCAACGGCATCGATTACAACACAAAGCGTACATTCTTGAAGAATTGTGCCTTTAGGGTCGAGCATCGCTCTGGAACTGGGGGAGGTCCTCGAACCGCCTTGGAGCTATGAGCTCGGGTGGGCTGGGAGTTGTTACGTTATAACGAGTGTGATTTCAGGTGGAGGTTTTGAGTCGACGCAGCATAGCAGATCAGCCTTAAGAAAGATCGTGCATGGCTTGCTTGGCCCGTCAGAACGAGGCAACAGTGTGGCAAGACATGATTTTCGGATTACGTTTCAAATTTCAGCCGGAAGCTAAATGATGGACGCTGAAAATGTGGACTGGTAACTATGACTGGAGAACGATATACAGAGTATCCAGAAGCTTGAAAGCAAGGGACAAAAGAGAAAGGACAATAACAAGGCATCAAGTGACAACAGACATAGATTTCTTGTTCCTCAAACGCCTTTGGAATTCACAGCAGGGTCCCAAGAGTCATGCCGATCTCTCCGTCCGCTCCAGGTTGCGACCCATATAGAAGCTCTCAACCGATGCTCTGGAGAAGTTCATTTACACAGCAGGGAATCAGCCATCAGCACAGACCAAAGGAACTCCAAGCCGCATGAAGCGTCTTTTCATTTCGCACATACAGTATATATTTCTGGCCAAGTAAAGAGCAGACTGTACCTCGCTTGGTCCCAGGAAACGTTTCACTCTGAACCGCCGCGTGATACATATTGCAGCTGCACCCCCAGGCAAGGCGGATTAGCAGCGCCTCATGAACGGATGGGTGCCGTGGTCGTCCGTGCCAAAACCATCTTCGAGATTGCACTCGAACTGTGGTAATCGTTCCAGAGCGAGCGTGGTCCGACTGCTAACATCGCCGTCACAATGTCTAGACCACTTCATGGAAGCCTGGTTCTGGGCGGGAAGAAGGGGATGCAGATAGTTGTGCTGGGTAATAATATTTCGCGAAAGACTTGGGCTGAACAAGTCGTTCTTTTGCTGATGTCTGAATTAGGTAATGCCCGCCGTCGCGTCCGACTCTTCATCCACACCTCGGTTGGTCGCTAAGAGTTCGCAGAGACCTGAATAACGCAGAAGAGCAGTATAGCCAATGCCTCGACTTCTCAGCGTGGTCCGTACATTTTTATAGCCCACGCCCAGATGTTCGATCTACACTGCACAGCTTCATTTTACCCGCACCCGAGGTTTTCTCAAACAACGGCTTCGCCATTTGGGGAACGTAAATTGATGGGATGGCGAGATTCTGACCAGCTCAGAGGAGAAACCCAGGATGAAGTCAGGGGAGAAAAGGGACAATGACTGGGCGTGTTGACGCGTTGACGCCATGCAGTGGCGCGAGCTCGTCATTCCGGCCAGGTTATCTTTCCGCTGCCGCCATATCATCACGCGCCCGTACTATCATCTGACGCTGGGCGAGAGCCTCGACCGAGGACATGGGACAATCTTGTCTTATATTTGCCTCAAAAGACGTCAAGCACGGTCTTCGCGCTCGCGATTCCTCACATCTGCACCGGATAGCGCGATCGTCATGACTCGGCATCGTGAGTCGCATCTGCGTATTTAAATCGAGCACACGTTCCTTGTCGTTCGTTCTCAAGCTTGGACATACGAAGTCTTTTGCATTCAAACCTTCTGGTTACAATGACTCCGTCCGTCACTCAGCTCCAAACAGAAACAGAAAAGGTTCAGACTCGGTCGGAAAGCTGAGTTTGATCGATGGCAAGGTATGCTCGGACGCCGGATGTCGGATAGACATGAAAACACTTACCATTCATGTAGGGCCCCCTATACCCCTTCTACTACCCCTACTATGACTTGAACGAGAAGTTCCCGCCCACCGAGATCCGTGGTAAGCCTTCAATCGGTTCTCTCAGGCCCACTCACCGCGGCTCCCCATTTCTTTTACGTTTCAGAATTCACCGAACCTGGCACACGCGCGGACCCGCAAAGCCTCACCTGCTGAACGAGAAAGTGAAGCTGCACCACCTCAGCCCGTACTTGGAACCGAAATCAGCGGAGTGCAGCTCTCGGAGCTGACAAAGGAGGGTCTGGACGAGCTCGCCCTTTTCACTGCGGAGCGCAAGGTCCTGGTCTTCCGGGATCAGGACTTTAAGGACCTCAAGCCTGAGAGGCAAATCGAAATCGCTAGGTGCGTCATGACTGAATTTCCAATTCTTGATTTTTTTTGGCTCACAGTTATTTCCGCGCATTTCATTGCTTTCCTTTTTATTTCTACTTTTTTTTCTTTTCGTTTTAGGCATTTCGGACCCATTCAAAGGCATCCTACGTCAGGCAACGTTAAAGGCTATCCAGAGTACCACGTTGGTGAGCAGCGCCTTGATTACACACCGCCAGCCTGGATCTTTTCGGCAGAGTCGCTGATTTGGAGTCCGTTTTTGTCAACAGTCTATCGCGATCCTGAGCACGATGCTTTCAGAGAGTATTATGGTGGTAACAAGATCAACGAGACCAGCTGGCACTCTGATGTCGTACGTCAATGCCGCTTCGCCGGCCGAAATCATTGAGCTGAATGGCCCCTTTTCTCGCCAGTCTTACGAGAAACAACCGCCTGGCACGACGTTCTTCTTCATCCTCGAGCAAGTGAGTGTCCATCCCCTACCCTAACTCCTCTTCTCGTCCCCTGACCCGAAAACTCCTCTCAGCCAGAGACGGGTGGAGACACGATCTTCCTGTCCCAGGTCGAAGCCTACAAGCGCCTCTCCCCGGAGTTCAAGAAACGCCTCGAGGGCCTGAAAGCCGTCCACTCCGCAGTCGAGCAAGCCGAGTTTTCGAGGAAACGAGGCGGTCCGGTCCGACGTGAGCCGGTGGAGACCGAGGTCAGTCCACCCCCTCGCGCTCTCATCCTACATCTCTGACACGGGAAAAAAAATCCCTCTGCTCTTCCTCAGCACCCGCTTGTCCGCGTGCATCCCGCAACAGGCGAAAAAGCGCTGTACATCAATCCGGGATTCACCCGTCGCATCGTCGGATTCAAGGCCGAAGAGTCGGAATACCTGCTCAGGTTCCTCTTTGACCACATCACCAAGGGCGCCGACTTCCAGGTCAGGGCGTCGTACAAGCCTGGCACCGTTGTCGTCTGGGTAAGCACCGCTCGGACCTTTTCTGCCATCCACCGCTCACTTTTTTTTTTTTTTTTTTTTTTTTTTTTTCCTTTTGACTCGAAAACGTGCAGGACAACCGCGTGACAGTGCACTCGGCCACGCCCGACTTCGACAACAAGACGGTGAGGAGGCACGCCGTGCGTCTGACTCCGCAAGCCGAAGTGCCCGTCGCCGCCACCGCGGATTGAGGATAGTCAAGATGGATGATAGGGCTGCTGCCTGAAGTACTGTCAATACGAGCCTATGGTTGTAAATTACCGATGTTACACCAGCACAACCAAATTTTCATTTCTTGCATCTCTTATACCGACCAACACTCCTCGCTGCATGGATGTGAGAAGTTTGGAAGTGGCAACGACGAACAACTTGCTCGATATCAAAAACCAAAAAGCCAAGAAACAAGTCGCATATCATGTAGTGTTAAGAGAGACAAACAGAGAGAGGCAGTAAAAGTCGTAAGACTATTTAAGTATCGAGTCGATTTAACGATTCTGTTATGTATGATGAAGCAGGTGGGGGACAGAGAACAAACAAGACGGGGGGGAAAAAAAAACAGACGACCGTTCAGCCACCCTGACCCTCCTAAAAAGATTTGCCCACACAAAGACAAAAGGAAAGGCAAAAGGGAAGGAAAAGCCAAAAAAAAAAACAAGGAATCGCCGTTCTATACACTTTAAAAAAAAAGTGACCATGACGTAAAGATTCCCAACGGAGCAGCCGGGGGTTGAAGCCCGGACGGGGGAGGACGCGAGATGGCAGTGCCCTTTTTTATTCGTGTTCGTGTTCACTGGGTCTTGCACTCTTCGGGATTGACGTTCGTGGCGGCGCCTGCTGCAGCGCCCGTAGCACCACGGCCCTTGCCTTTTCCGCGTTGACGAGGAGCGGGGACGTTATCGTCCGAGTCGGAGTCCTATTAAGAAAGGATCGCGATGGGATTTGCGAAAGGAGGATGGGGGAGGGGATCGGTGTGGGAAGAGGGAGGGGAAAAAAGAACGGAATGAGAACAGATATACCAAGATGGATTTGAAGCAAAGAAAAAAAAAGAAATACAAGAATTGGTTTTTTGTTGGTTTTTTTTTTTTGGTTACAACAGCAAGAAAGGAAAAAAGACATTACGCGTCGATTAGATGTGGGCGATCATGATTGGGAACGGAGAGAACCAAAAAAAGAAAAAAAAGAGAAATGGAACGGGCTTATACATCTTCGAATGCCTCATCGTCATCGTCATCGTCATCCAAATCTTCATAGTCGTCATCTTCTTCGTCCATCATGTCATACTCGAGCGCCTTGCCGGTGAAATAGTCCACCGCACGCGGGATGATCTGCAGAACGAGCCATCGTCATTATCTGATACGTTTGACGTTCGGAAAATCGCAGACCTTTTCCTTGAAGTCTTCGCCGAGCTGATAATCCATCTCGAGCTTCTCTTCAATCTCTTCGAGCTCATCGTCGTCGAATTCGCCGCTTTCGAGGACCTCGTCCGTAGGCGGAGAAGGAGGGTTGAAAAAGTTGAAAAAGGACTCGGTGGGTCGGGCTTTGCGAACCAGACGAGTGCGGTTCGTGTCTGCAAGCAGAAATTAGAACATGGGAACCAAGAAAGGCGAAGGAGCCCCACTCTTATTTCGTTGTTTCTTGATCTCAAACTCCTTCGTGAGGTCCTTGTCCTCCTTCCACTTGATCTCGGTGCCGATAGCGCGATCGTACACGAAATCGCCCGAATAGCCGACCTCCTCCTGGTAGAGATACGTCTTTTCGAGCGTCGCGTTCTCAAAGTACTCGTTTGAGTTGAAGACAAAGATGAGCTTGAAGCCGGGCTTGGCGCCTTCGGCCTTGTCGTCGAGGTACTCGAGCTTGACGTCGATGAGGTGCTTGAGAGCGTCGGCGTCGCGATCCGTGATGATATCGGACAGCGCGACGTGGTTCCGCAGCGCGGTGAGCCAGAACTCGGGGATCCCGTCGGCCGATGGCGTCTTGTCCTTTGGAAGCACGGCGTACTGTTCGTCGTCCTTGATGGAGTATTCCTCACCGGCTTGAATCTCTTCCTTGGTCGGCGTGGCCTTGCCGGTGATGATGGCGTGCCGGCGCTCGTAGAGAGGCTTTTGTAGCTCGAGATACTATTGGCAGGACGGAAGAAGAAACAGGAAATGAAGGGGGGGAAGAAGGAAATCGAACGGAATCGATTTGTTGTTGATCATCATCAGAACACGAATCGAACAGGAAAAAAAGGCAAGATTTTTTTTTTTTGGGGGGGGGGAAGAAAGAAGAGGGATGGTTTTTCGCACCTTCTTCTCCAGCTGCAAGCACTCGTGCTTGTACTTGTTCTGCAAATCATTCTGCTTGACCTGGACACCCTTGAGCGCCTCGACGTTGAGCTTGATCTCTACGGGGAGGTTCTCGATGTAGCCCGAGCTTTTGCCGACGAGGCCGGCCAGCCTTCCCTGGACCATACCGAGCACCGTCTCTTCAAGCTGGCTCGTGGTGGGCTGCTTCTCGTCGACAGCCTTGTCCTCGCCTTCCTCCGCCTCCTGCTGCTCCGCATCCTCAGAGATGTCTGGCACCGTCGGACGTGATAAGCCGAGAGATATCGGGGCTTGAGTCAGAGGCGTGTTCTGGGGAGTGGGCGCGGTGATGTTGTTCGTGTTCGAGATCGGGAGATTGGACGACATTTTTTTTTTTCTCTTGCAGACGCGCAGCTGTGTGTATCTCTTTTTTGATCGTTTCCTGGTTCTTCTGATTCTCCTATTCTTGGAGCCTTGGAGCCTCTGGCGTCGTGCAACAAAATCGGATTACGGTCTTCTTGAAAGACGGCAGAAAAGCGATCCCCGAATTCTGTTATATATACAATGAGTTAATGAATATGATAAAGGGCGAAGGGCAAAAAAAAAAAAAAGCGATATGATCGCTTCTTGGTGAGAGAGCTTTGGATGAGAGATTGATAATTCTCTCTGGGGAGGAATTTCAATGCTGTTCTTTACCTTTTTACCCTTTTCCTTGCGCACAAGAGGTCCCTTTTCTTCGTCAGACCGGGAGGATGCGAACTTTTCAAAGAAAACAGTTCGTCTCTGCTGTTGCAGTGATACAGCAACTCGTGCGCCCTGGCCAATCGGAACGCTTGGCGGAGTTTCGGCTATCTCCGAGAGCTGATTATGTCCTTCCATTCTAGGCCGAGTGCCCCTATTGCTGGCTAGCGGGCAGGAAGGAGTCGGTGACTTGGCGGGGCGATCAGGAGAACTAGATGTTTGGTCGGACTGGATGCTAGGAACGAGGCCTACTGGTCAGTGGTGGCGGATCCTCTTGCATGTCGCAAGCTGGGGAGATGCAAGGGTTAAAGTATCTTTCTGTGCTGCTGCCAATTTGCGTTTCGGGCAGTACGCCCTTCATAGAATGAGCATTTGGGATTTATGGTGTGATGCTCATTGGTGCTCTTAGACACTGATGCAATGGTCATATGTTTCGTTCATCGCCTAGTCAACCCCATGCCTGACAGGAGGACAGAAACCTTGTCGAATGAAATTAAACGCCAGCAACGCCAGCTAGTTTTACAGGGTAATGTCCGATCAATCTCGAAACGGTTGCACGATTCGAAGTATTGAAATTCGAATAGGGTAAAGGCTCGGCTCCAAACTCACTGGTGCAAGGTCAATTGAGACGCGCTACCGTGACGCTCTTACAGGATTCGAACTCGAGAGACCTGTAATGCTGATCTCGCAATTGACAATGGCCCTTGCTTTACTGTTTGGTCTGTCGACCTCCTTCGCAATCCTTTCGGCGATCCTCTGCTCATTCATCACAGCTCAGTCCAGTGAACTTTATACCAATCGCATTTCTCATCAATACATGCATTGGTCAACTAGCGGTGGCAACATCATACACCAATGGTTCAATTCCTCCGGGACGGCGATCGGCTGCGTCCTCTCCCGCTCTCTGGTGTTGGGGATGGCGAGCGCTCGATGCACTGGCCACCAGAACAGCTGATCATCACCAATTTCAGTGATCTTCAACAAACAACTAGATTCAGAAAGATCGAACATACTATGTGTTACCCCTGCATGCTCTGCCCATGATCCAGGTATTGTGCGCATTGCATCGAGCAGGGACTTGGCCGATACACTTCCTCTCGCCAACATTGCAGCCTCGTTTGCTGAGGATGGCTACGGCATCTTCCTCACTGTCAAAAGCACAAGACGTCAGCGTCCACCGCTATGTAGGGCGTCATGGTATTGAACTCCTCATACATGTCGCGGCGCAGCAAGAGGTCACCAAGTTCATCTGATTGCGGTCAGATACGATGAAGACTACAATAGTGAACTGTTGAGCTCACCGGAAAAGTCGACTGGCGAGGCCGCGACAGAGGAAATGAGGACAGCGGCAAAGGCAATGGCGAGGGCCTTGAATTGCATGTTTGTTAATAAGAAAAGTGGGATTGGAAAGTTGATTTGTTTGTTGTGAGATTGTGAGACGACCTGCGTTGGAGAAAAGTGTGCTGCAGCGGCAGCCCTTTTTATACTCCAACGCCTTCCTATATTCCCATCCGACGGTCGCTCGACCATGGGGAAAAGTCACAGGTTTCACGTTCTAGCACCAGCGTTGCGCATGCAATCTAGGACATCGCCTCCTTCGTGCCTCCTTCGTTGCCTTTGGTGGGGAGGCGGGTAAACCCGATCAGCTCAGGGATAAGTGGCCAAGAGACACGCACACACTCGCAAGATCGCTGCCGTGAGGTTAACACTTGTTCCGGCGATGCCGATTGTTGGGAGCACACAGAGCAGACCTTACGGATTCGTTGCCCCAGGCGCGGCACACCTTGCTTCTTACCGGAAGCGCAAAACAACGCTACAGCTACCAAGTCCTTCGTCGAGCACGAGAGACACCTTTGAGAGCGATTTGGGGAGGCAGGAATTAAAGCTGCCAGACGTTTCGTCAGTTCGAATCCACCTTTCGGTGACTTGGCACCGTCGTGGAGCGAAGAGGTACGTTTCAGCGTATTGGTTCCGCTCGCTTAGCGAGAGGTAAAACTTGCGGTGAAGACGAGAGCATGCAAGGATGAGGAGTGTTGGTAACAGACAAGTGAACAGTTGAACAAGTTGGCGAGTTTCAATTGGTGATGTTCAGGGTCATGAAGATTAGATCAGAAGCGGGTTATCACAAGGCTTGCAGAGGTCGCCCAAATCTGACCATGAATTCGCAACTCTGCAGACTTTTTCATTGTAAGGTCAGGGCCAGCTTTGATTCGTGTCTCACAGTTGACAGGTAATGCGAGGGAATGAAAGATGGTCCGACGTGATCCGTGCGGTGCAAACAAAGTCGGCAACGGATGAAGCGGTCGACAGAAAGAGATGAGACAACCTTGCTCGAGTTGATGGTGAGGGTTGACGAGTGGGTTTGGATTGCCTGCTTTGTCGTCTTTCGAGTCTTGGGAAGAGGGTGTGTACGCGTTTGGATCATGTTGTAATTTCTAGGAAATAACGTGGAGACGATCGCGACCAAAGTCCATTCTGACCCCGTCAAGCCCCAAGAACCTAGTCCATGCACGTGAAATTTCTCAATCCAAGGATGTATGACAAAACGGCCGGAGGAACGAAAGAAATCCATTGATGCGGTCTACCGCGTCATGACGATAGCTTTGCGATTTTCTCCAACAGGACAGTCTTCCCCCTAGCGTCCCCACTCTCAATGTCCTTCCTCACATCGTCCGTGAACCAACTCGCCACCATCTCTCTCGCTTCCTTCCTCTCCTCCTCCTTCTTGTCACGCTCGTCCGCTTCCACACCTCCACCGGCGTCCTCCCGGACGAGCGACCCACACAGCTCCGCAACGACAAACGTGCCATTGCGCTGACCCCTGACGCACACACCCACGACGCCGTTCTGCCCGACAGCCTTCACAAGCGCTTACAGCAAACGCAATCGAGTCCCACGCCGAGACGCGCTCAACGGCGCCCTTGGCACGATCGAAATGCCCGCCCTGCAGCAGCAGCTTGTACATCCGCGACGCGTGCGGGAGGTCGATCGGATGCAGGTGCGCCGCGTCCGGAGACGGGTACCCAGCCGAAATCGCACTGAGGAGCGTCCGCGCCGCGGCGGATTTGTCTCCTTCGGCATACAGCATGATCTCCGCTATGAGCAGGCTCCCGCTGGGCTCTCGAACAGCAGCGGCGCACTTTTCCTCCACCCACGCGAGCAGCGCCTCGCTCGCGGCCCGCCGGACCTCGTCCTGCCGCGCCGAAGCGTCCTTCTTGCTCGTCCGTGCTCGCGCGTCGTCTGTCTCGCAGAGCGCGGCGATCTGTGAAGGCGTGAAGTGCCGCTTCGTGCGCGGCGAGAGGAGGTAGATGAGCGAGCGTCGGCCTTGCGGTGAGACGTAGAGCTGCGAGGCGGACGAGGTCATCTCGGCGACGAGCGATTTCGCGGTGAGCTTTGTGTCGCTGGAGACGTTAGCAGGTGGATTGCGAAAAAGTGTGATGGTGGAGCGTACTCGATGACATCCAACGCAGTGAAAAGCACGAGCTGTGCCTCGTCATCCAGACACATTCGCTCAATGTGGGGTTTGAGGACTTTGAGAATTTGTTTCCGGTCCTGTTCAGAACCATTGTAGCTCTCTATGTCAGAATAATGGGGTTTAGCACACCTTGGCCGTCCCTTCAGCCAGGAACTCGCGGACGACGCGGCTTCCGTCCTTTGTGTGAACCATTTCGGCGAGAACGTCTTGACAGCTGCAGCGAACAGAGATCTAAGCATCCACAGCTGCAAGGGAAAATGCGGTCATTCCTACTTTTCAAAGATCTCTCTGCGCAGTTTTTCCTTCTCTGCGTCGTCCGGGATGTCGTTGATAGCAGAGAGATACTCCCAAAGGGCTCTATGCACAATGGCATGCGTCACTGCGCCTTTTTCTGGATTGTTAAAGCTGTAAAGTTTCAGATCGGGCGCGTCGAGCGAGAAAAGGCTCGTACATGGCCATCAAGTTTTCTTTTACGGCGCTCATCACCCTCTTCCGCCTCTCCTTATCCACGCCCTCTAGCACACCACGAAGACCCTTCTTGGCGCGCTCCTTGTCCTCGTCGCTCCCGCCCGTCAGCGTAAAGAGCGTCGTCTCTTTGCCATAAAAATCGCGCAGGAGAAGCGTCCGCTCGTACGCGTTGGCGTATAGCTCGAACGCATCGGCGAGCACGGACGTCGCTTCGCGGTGGAGCAGAAGCCTGAGGACGTGCGATTGGAACTCGGAGAGGATCGAGGCGCGGTGGGCGGGGCAGAAGCGGATGAGCTTTGTCACCAAGAACTGCAAAATGCGATCGGTCGGTTGAGAGGAGAAAAAAAATACGGAGAGGATGAGAGGACTCCCACTCTCGCACCTTGGAATACTTGTTCTGCGCGAGCTCCCTGTAGCTGCCCTTGAGCTCCACAGCGACCTCGTCGCGCTGGCTCTGCTTGCCATACTTGACGAGCGTCTGCACGACACGGCTCGCGTCGTGTTTGAGCACAACGTCCTTCACGCGCCCACGCACGACTTCCATCAGTCGCGCAACGTGCGCTTGGCGCTCTGCGGGAGGGAGGTTCTTCTGCCGCGCGAGAGACCAGACGCGTTTGCACTCTGCCAAGAGCGATGAGTGAGGTTTGGACGCCTTGCGTTGCTCTTGCAGCGCTTTTTGGGCTTTGTGTGCGTCGCGTGCGGCTGTGGGGGGTATGAGGGTGGCGTATATCAATTTTTATGAGGATTTGTACGTGCCGTTTGGGTCTTTTATCCGGTTCGCGGCTTTCAGGCTGGAATCGCCTTCTGCGTCGACGTTCATGCGTCTTCATCATCCTCGTCTCCTACACCTGCTTCTTGCTCTTCATCCTCACCCTCATCCTCATCCTCATCCACCCACTCACCCTCACCCTCGTCAAAGTCATCCTCCTCATCCTCATCCTCCTCACTCTCTGCAACCTTCGGCATGGTCACAGGCCTGCTCCGCACAACGGCCTTGCCCTTGTCCTTGTCCTTGATCTTCGTTTCCTTGGCAGTTTTAGGTTCAACTTTCTTCGAGGATAGCTTCGTCTTTGCGGCAGCAGCTTTTTCGACGTGGAGTTTTTTGGGTTTTGGACCCGCTTGGGTCGGCGCTGGGCGCTTTTTCATCGTCGTAAGCTTGCTTAACGAAGGCATGGAATGAACGTTTTTGGGTATCTCTTGCACCAGCTCTCCAGTCTGGCAATTTGCTGCAAGTTTTTTGTCACGCTCAGGTTGTGACAGATATATCACTAGGTCACACCCACAGCTTCACATCCCCTGAATGCTCTAGTGCTATCGCTGCGACAATGTAGGCACTATCTTCCACTTATTGTCGATTTGTTTCTACTTTATGTATTGTAGGCCTCCAAAGGAGTAGGAAAGAAGAAAGCAGCTGCCTCCGATGGAACTGCTACGCCTCACATTCCGGTAAGCTTCAAATACCAGAGATGCTTCACAGACCGGGTTTGTCAACGGCTAAAAAAAATCCAGAGCTTGGCAGAGCAATTCTCGTACCTTCACGCTCCACGACCGTTCAAGAACCCGCACTACACAAAGAACATCAACCGTCGGACGAAGAACTTGAAGACGGTGCTCGGCCAGGAACGCGAGAGGGAAAAGGCAGACAGGGAGAGGAGAAGGCGGGAGAGACTGGAGAGGATGCAGGTTGATGGCGAGGAGAAGAATGACGAGGAGGAAGAGATTCCGACATGTGAGTCTGGGTTCGTTTAAACTGGGTCGTTGCTCGTTTTCATGATTTCTGTAGATTTGTCTATCGAGGCACCGCCTTCTGTCCTTCCTCAAGGACATTGGTGCGATATAACTGGTCTAGAGGTGCGTGTCCTACCCAACTTGCAATGAGTACGCCTGCTTAGAGGTCTTCAGGCGCCATACACTGACCCAGCAACGGGTCTTCGCTTCCACGACAAGAGCGTATACGACGTGATCAAGAGCTTGGTGAGCCTCGCCCTTCTTATTCCGTAGATTCTCGGAACCGTCACTGACTGGCTCGGACACAAAGAGTGCAAGCACCGCTAAAGAATATCTATCAGGTACGATATCGGTCCATCTCCAATGCTCGTCCCGTCTGTTCACATTTGACCTGTCTCAGCGCGGGGTGTGACCTCGATAGTCAAATAGATCCTGTGCTTTCCTTCTATCATGACCCGTCTCAGCTGCAGCGACAATGATCCGGAGCAGGATAGCAAAGGGACCAAGTGCGGTTTCACCTTGACGACTGGAAACATCTCCCCCTGAAAAGTCAACGTATGAATCACACCTGAGTTCCGCTCTGAGAGAAAACAATCGAGGCAGGAACGAAGGGTATGTCATTAGACGGATGGTATATGTGGAAATAAAAGAGAAGTAGAATTGAGATTTGTCCCCGTGAACCCAACTAAGATACAAAGAAAAAAAGGCCTAATTCAGACGGAAAATCTTGCGTATCGACCTCATGAGATGGAGCTGAACCCAGTAATACAAGCACTATAACCAGTGGCAGATAATGAGCAACATAATAAACCCAAAGAAGACCAGCAAAAAGACTCACTCCCAAGAAGCGCACGAACGAGAGCGCGAACGTAGCGTAGAGCAGCACGGCAAAGTACATATTGCGCTTCGTGGCCATCGCCTCGAGCCATCGCTTGATGAACTTGCCGGTGATATTCTGGCTCTCGATGTTCAGCCAGCCATGAATGTTCTCGATCGCGACGACGAGCGCCGCGTTGGTGAACATCCACGCCGCGACGAGCCGCGTGCGGAACGTCTTGTTCTCGTCGTCCAGCGTCGGCTTCTCGCGCGACGAGCTCAGTTGCACTTTGGTCAGCGCCCGCGTGACGGTCTCTTGGAACGCCGCGTCGACGTCCTCCTGCGTGTTCGTCGTGTCCTCGACCACGGGCGAGTCGCCTCCCAGAGTTGTCTTGGACTTTAGCGACGGCAGCGCCTCGTTCTTGTCGCTGCCCTTCGTGCCCCAGGAAACCTGTTGACGCAGAATAGAAATCAATCAAATGCGAACTCATTGCAGACGTTAGCGGACGCACGTCGTGAAGGTTGCAGAATGCATAGACGTTTAGAACGTTGATGAAACTGGGAGCGAGGCAGAGATATTGGAAAAACGAGTGGAACATGTGCATGGGATCAAACTAGCGTATCATCGCCGTCAGGGCCACAATTTCTTGTCTCCGAACAGAGTGACTCACGTATAGCAGTGATGCAAAGAAATAGATACCAAAAGTTGCCGTCATGGCTGCCATGAGCGGCCCAAGTGGAGGCGTGAGGAGCGCAATGATAAACGGCTTGTCGGACTTGAGAGCTTGAGGAATAGACTAAAAGACAGTGGTATAGTTCATTCGAAACTGAAAAGAAACACATTTCCTTACCCTGAAGGAAAGACTGGTCAGCCAGAACGAACAAACCAGCAGATAGACAGCAAGAACGGCATAAACCCTGTCAATCACTTGTGGTGAGCGGCGTGTTTCGACTGTACATGCAGGTCACTTACCAGAGTGTGACAGTGTAAGCCGTTCGCTCTCCCTTTGGTCTATTTCCCAAAGCCAGGACAAACTGGTGGCAAGATTAAATTTATGCAGTGAGTGAGCAAATTCGAAGGGAAGTAGCTCACCTGCATCGCCAAGAAAACCAAATAAATCCATTTCAAAACCTGATTGATCCAGTGAATCTGAAAAGCGGCATGTCAAGTCAGCGTGAAGTGAGACTAATTATGTCACTCACCACCACAATATTGCCCGTGAAGACGATGCCTTGGGAAGGCAAAAGGTCGATGATAATGCTGAAAGACAACCACAAGTTCGCCAACGAGAACCAGGTGAAGAACAGCTGAACCGCATTGAACTAGTCATGTCAGCGTCGTTTCAAACTTTGTTCGTAGTCGCTCACCAAGGCCTGGATATGGAGGAAGAACAAGCGTATGATGCCGTGATCGGACTGATAGATCTTGTAAAAGTTGACCAAAGCGTATACAGACGCCGCGAAAGACCCGTTCAGCCATCGACGACGCTGCCCGATCAATTCGGCGGCACTTTCGGGAACGTCGGTTTCCGCCTTGCTCGGTTTGACATAGGTGAGGGTCCACTTCTCGTGTCTCTTGGCGACGAGTTCAAAGCACAGGATGCGATCCTCGGCTGCATATCAGAGGGAAAGGGCTCAACTTCGCCAGCGATATTCCAAAGAAGAAAGAGGACGCACCCAAAAACATGTTCTTCTGGAAGATTGACATGCCGTTGATACCCTTGTCCCCGAGACGGGCAGCCAAGGAGTGATCACCGTGGAAATACTGCTCAAGGGGCCGTCCCTGGATTGCGCTAGGTTGAAAATGATAACGTTAGCTCCACTCAAGAACCTTTAAAGTAAACGCTTGCACGCACCGGTACCGATATGCACTAAAAGCACCGGGCAGGACCGATACATAGCCGAAACTGCTCTCCAAAGGCTTGTCTGGAAAATAAAAAATCAAGAATGAGACGTAGAATAAAGAAGCAGTTCGGCTAACCCAAGATGTTCGACATCTTGTATTCAAAGTTTTGAGCAGCAACAAGAGGGTTCAGGAGCTTCTTTCCACCTTCTAACATGGCATGGATCTCTCCTGAAGAAAAAAGTGAGTTTGATATTCTCAGAAAACGGACTGAGGCATACCGCAGCATCCGCCAAGATGCCTGTCATTGTGGAAAGCTTCCCAGAGGTAATAGATGGACTTGTGTCCCGGCTTTGTACCGGCATCGATCAGGACACAAACCTCGGGCTGGATAGTGAAGAAAGTGAGAATTGGTGCACAAATTCGGTCAATGGAGACTCCTTACTTCAATCATTCTCCCAATTGCGTTGAACAGCCAGCGATGCGAGTTGATCTTCTTCTGATTCTTGGCCTTGATGACCAGGATGATCTGGACGGGAACCAAGTTGAGGGGATCGTCCGGCTGGGGGAGAACAAGTTGGGGTTTGGCATCGACGGAGAGTTGGGTCGTGTACTAGAAAGGCATGGTCAGCTACCAGACAATTCGTAGAGGCGGATCGGTAAACAAACTTCGAAAATGTGAGCCACCGTGTCTTGCCATCGACCTGCTTCTTCATGATGCCATCCTGATATACCCCAATTGTCGCAAGAATATCCAAAACGCTCTTATCCATTTCATTAAGGCCGTCGACAACGAGCGCCACCGTGATCTTTTGCCAGTTCGGCAAGCCCATCTCAGCATCCTTTCTCCAAAACTTGGACACTTTCGTCTTGCAGATGTCGCGGATGTTGAGCATCACGCCGTGCAACGTACGGGCGTAAAGCGTCTTGTCTTCGTTGTACGACGTGACGGCGATGAGGATCTCCGTCTCGCGGTTGTACAGCTTGGTGCGCAACGAATATCCATTCGCTTCAGTAAAGTCGTCAGGATCGCAGGTGGCAGCCGTATATCGCATGTGCCTGAAAATAAAACAAAATGGTCAGCATTTGCATTTACAGTATTTGCTAGAGCACAGGATACTGACGAGAACTCGGTAGTATTGGTGGAGGCGTATATCGGTTCAATGGCGTTCTTCACTGCGGTCGGGACAGGATATTCCGCGATGAAATTACCTTTTGTGAGCTTGACCCTTCTCACAATGCCACGTTTCACTGCCTGCCGCTGTCGACGTCTCCAGCTGGTGTCCACCGACATCACGGAAACGCGGGAACTGTTGAAATTCGTCCCATACGGGGAATTAGCGCCAGGAAGGGGTGTGTTCGGCAGATAGTACGGTGAACCGGGCATAGGTGACGCAGGAATAGGGAATGTATTCGGGTCGTATGGATAACGTGGCCTAAAGTCATATTATTAGGAAGGAGTAGCGCAAGCGTAAGGCGAGGCAAGGCTCAATACCGTGGGGGAGCAAGACTGAGGCCACCGTTGAGTCCAGGGGGGAGTAACTTCTCTGTCGATTCTACGGGATTATCCAAGGTTGCCCATATTGATTCCCCAGAGGTACTCACTTTCTTGACTATCGAAAGAACTAACGCTATCATTATTAGGCCGTATTCCTCCAGGGAAGTTGACGTGGTGGTGCCCTTCCGAATCAGACGTGTAGCTGTCGCTGTCGCTCCCTCCTTGAGAGGATGAGCTGACGACTGATTCGACGGATGCCTGCGGGTGATGTTGATTGGCCATGGCAGCGCAGCTGCGTGGAATTAGAACGTCCAGCGAACAAGAGTGTGATAGCGGAGTGGGGGGCGTCAAGCTCCTCGAGAAAACTTGCGATCATCCCGAGCCCCGTAATAAAAGCAAGCTTAGAAACCATCTGGGCACAGCCCCCCTACACTTGAAATTTTGATGCACATCAAGAAAAGATGAATCCCACCTCAGTTAGTGTTTCAGAAATTAGCAGAGGCCGACTCTGTTACCTAGTTCGAAACGGGCAATCAATGTAACTTAGACATGATGATGACATGAAAAGGCATTCATCCTGCTAATCGTTCAGTGACTCCAGTCCGCCCTGCTAGGTACTGGTAGACAAGAAAATGCACTATAATTGGTTTTAGTGTGCGAGAGAAAAACGAAAACACTCACCAGCAATCTGAATGAAACATTTCACAGATTTGTAGGAGAGTGTCTGTAGGGTTTGCAAACCTGCTTCAAGGATGAAACCTGAATTCGACGGCCTGAAGGAGATGGCAAATGTTGTGATGGAGCCGCATCAAAATTCAGCTCGGTTGTCATGAAGTCCGAAGCCACGGCCGCACGTGATCGCGCAAGTCAAAATGCAGAACAGACTTGAATTCGACGTCGGGACATATACGCCAACTTAAGCGTTTATTATGCTTGTAAGCGTCAGGTTAGGACCGCCGTTTTGTATACAGTATACTGATATTTTACGCTTTAGAAGCGCGCGGGGACTGACAAATGGGGTCGAGACGCGGGACGTTGACATGAACAAGCCCCTCGTAGTTCTACATTCCACTTTATACGGCTGGTGAACGGTGATGCATGGTCCATTTTAATTTGCTTTTTCATGCTTCTCTAACCCATGTCTCCCATGCTTTTCGGCAGCGTAGATCACAAATGCAGTTCATTTCAGTGCTGTGCGGATATTTATCGCAATCTCCTCGTGTTGGTTCATAAGTACTGGATATTTCAGCCCATACACATGGAATCATGAGGTGTATGATGTGCCGTGTCCACCGGGCCACGACCTGGAGTGTTCCTCGAGGTTAACTCGTGTCAACCCGCACATCTGATATCCACAGCACAAACGGAAGCCTTCGTGCCCCGACCAGCCTACCTTCCGTCGCTCTTGCACAGTACAGTCATTTCACTCTTTACAGCTCAGCACGATGCCTGGCGAAAGGGTAGCAATGCCAGATGAAAGTGTAGGGATTCCATGTCTATCTTGCTCATATCACAATTGCTGACTTGGGAAATTAGGACGTCATGCATATCGCGTTCGTTACCGTATCCAGCGACCGAGTTTATTCGATTCTGATTTTTAACTCCAGCCTTATGGGTGCCACAGGTAGCGGAAAATCAACGGTATAACCCCAGCTTCTTTCGCTTTTGTTCTGCGTTGGCTAATGTTCCAATGGCAGTTCATCAATCTTGTTAGCGGGAGTCGCTTCAAAGTTTCTCACAAACTAAACTCGTGCACTGAAGAAGTCGCAATTACCGCTCCGTTCGACCTCGACGGCCGTAAAGTTCATTTGATAGATACTCCCGGATTCGACGACACAACTCGCAGCGATGTCGATATTCTGAATTGCATCTCCGCTTTCTTGGCGAACCAGTACGTCACCGTCTCTCGTCCTAAAGGACGAAATTAAACCGCCTCACTTTCAGATTTCAAGTCGGAATAAAGTTGCACGGAATTATATACCTCCATCGGATTTCCGACACAAGGTTTAGCGGCATATCCGTCCGGTCCTTCAGGCTCTTTCGCAGTCTCTGTGGCGAGAAGACCCTGCGAAATGCGATGATCGTAACGACCATGTGGGACAAAGGGCCTCGGGATGAATCCGAGGAGCGAGAGGAGCAGCTGAAAACGGACAAGAAATTCTTCAAACCAGCGCTGGACGAGGGTGCTAGAATGCTCCGCCACAACAACTCTCTCATTTCGGCGCAGAATGTCATCCGAGCCATCTTCCAGAATCACCCCATGCCCCTTGCTATACAGGAGGAGATAGTCAACCACAAGAAGGATATCACTCAAACAGAGGCCGGACGAATTCTGCGTAGCGAACTAGAAGAGATCGTGGAGAAATACGAGAAGGAGATCCGAGACCTGCGGAAGGAACTAGAAGAAACCGCTGCCCATGACAAGGACATGATTCAACGCTTAGAGGAGGAGCTTCAGAAATCGGAATCCCTGTGTGAGAAGATCCGGAATGACATGGACGGCATGTCACGCAAATTCCGGGAAGAGAACGAAAGGATCCAAAACGAACTCGAGCGGGTCAAGGCTCTCATAGGAAACGAACATGTTGGGGCGCCTCCGGTATATTCCTGGCGAACGCCTTCTGAGGAGAGCTTCTCCACGACTACTACCGGTATTCCGAGCGACCGACGCAACTCCGCCGACGACATACACCCTACAGCCCCCGAGCTATCGACTTCCCCCCTGCCAGATTTACGCAAGCTTTTGGTCAAAAGAGATGATAAAAAAGGAATTACCGTTGGTCCCGCCGATGCCGTGCCCACGGACGAAGAAAACAGTTCCCAGTCTAAGCACAAAAGCATTCCGAAGAGGAAACCCAGGCGTCCCAAACCCAGCTTGGGCCACAGAATATTCCATGCTTTCCTGCACATTAAGTCAGGTACGTCGTGACTCTTAGCAGGTTGCTATCATGAGACCCATCGCTTGTTCCAGGCTGATGCGTCGTGGTTAGATTGTTCTTTTGATGAAGTTTCGGTCGCTTCGGGTGTATCGCACTGATCGATGGTTTGAAATACAGCTTAGCCGTCTCGTTGGACTCTTAACTTTCCCAATCTACATCTAGTCATGATATGTTTTATTCACCGCTTCACCGGCCTCGTTACGTCGGCCTCGTGTTGCCTCGCAGATCGAATGAGTTATCATACTCTCCCATCATCATCACGTCACTTTGGAAAGAGCGCACCAAAGTCTTCTATTGGCATGTCTGTGTGTAACGGGCGAGTAACGCCATAGCGCGTTTTATTGGGCTTTGCCATCTGGTACACAGCTAAGCTGCAAAGCGAGCGGGGCAGATCTTGCGTGAGCAGATTTGAAGCAATCCAACATGCCATGGTGGTGTCTGCCTCACATTTCGCTGTCTTCGTGCACAGCCATGGAATAACATTCCCTACATCGACTTCACACATGAGGATCATTTCGGATACCATCTGCAGGGTGATGTGCGAGGCGCCCACATCCGAAATATCGCGATATCCCCATTTCTGGCACGTAGTGCTTACCGGCTCTCGCACCAAGTGCATTTCCACGCAGTGACTCTTTTTCACCGGGGTACAGTACGTTTGCGCGGGGTACCTGCCCGATAACGATCGGAGCGAACTAACCAAGTCGCAGACACGGTATGGGACTATTCGCCGTCCAGGAATTTGAACCTGGAGTAAGACTTGTTCAGAAGCCTTTGCCTCATGCCGACCTCGTTGATGTGCGCATCCGAGGAAGCGTGGCCAGCATTTCACATCGATGACGGGCAGGTCCTCCTGCACGTTTAACTCGAGGCAACAATGGTGTATCCCGTTATCGATTGACATGCGCTGTCCGTATGGGACGCTGAGTGTGTCAATCGTGGGTTGTAATAAGAGCACCGTTCCCGTTCGGTCGTCCCAGGCTCGTTCCACGATCAACCTCAAATTCCTCTAACGATGGTTGGAATAATGGGGCGTAGGGCTAGGGAGGTCGTGCGTCGTCACACATTCGGTTTCCCAAGTCCTGTCCTGAGACTGACCATGCAACGAGTCCGTAGGATACTGCATCACCGTTGCGAATAATGTACGTCTTTCGTTTGATTGCCAGGACTTTGTCTCTCATCTGGTGACAGAACACTCGGATTGTCTGAACAGGTCGGCGTGCATGAGGAAGAGCTTTGCTATGTCTAACGAACTGTCTTTTGCACATAGACGGTGGATCAATATTTTTCGTCAAGCGCTATGTTCGTTCCCGCGCAAACATCCGTTGGACAGCCAATGTTCATTATCAATTTTTCCGGTCGTGAATTTCATCTGGTAGAGGCTCAAGCTCTAAAAGAGTTTGAGAAACCGGAGAAGCTGGAGGAATTTGTGCGGTTCTGCAGCGAAGAGTTCGTCTTCACAGCGCCACTAGTCCCTCACAAAACTGACACCCTACTGGCTTATAGATATAGTCAAGGCCTCCTTTACCACGGTGCCATTTATTTCGCCAACTACGACTGGGATATCAGGAGGTCGATAGCGCTATTTGAGCTTTTTCAGAGAATTTGTGGACGCGAGCAAATCGCCGACAATTTTGTTGTCGCCATTGAGGATGGCGATATCCTGCGCGAAGTGCATAGACGAAACAAGAGTGCGATACTATATCACGTAGGACAAGCACGAGCAAAAGTCAAGCGCTATAAATCGACACGCCAGTTTTATATGAGCGTCTTGTGTAGGTTCCTCGCCAGCGACAGGGTAGCACCTCTGGGCCTTCAACTCGAACTGGCTTCGGAAAAGATTGCCAATATAGACGACTCGAGGGCTGGTGCGCGACTTTCTGATAGTAAGTCACCTACCGACTCATCGTCATAGTACCAACAGTTATTCTAGGACTTCGGAGGTATATGAATGACGATTACTCTGGGAAGGCTCTGCCGTTCGCTTCGCGGAGTGGTGAAAAAGCTTTCGAATCAACTCTCGACACCCGAAGAATGGGGAGAGCGATCTTGGAGGGGAGTAGACAGGCATTGCGAAAGGCAGTACCAAATCGCCTCAGGAGGAACCAGAGACAGGCGGAACCTCCAGAGGGCGATTCTTCTGTGAAATCAGTGTCGTCAGGAATGGAAGGCGGTTTGTGATTCGCTGCCTGCCTTGACTGAAGATTCGGTCATCTGATGATCAGAAAGCAGGGGTCTCCGATATCGGCCAAGTCAGCACAATTGGTCCTCAGGATACCACGAGTATTGCATTCAACAGTTCAACTGATACTCCGACTCTTGTGTTACCAGCCGATCCTCCAGGTCAGGCGGAGAGGCAAGACGACCTGTTTGAAAAGCGTTTGAACGGCTACATGAATACCTTACTTGACGTCCCAGAAACGCTAGACGGAGGAGTGCGTATAATCAATGAAGTCGTTTTATAACCGGGCTCGGGCTAAACAATCCTCATGCAGGATTCGATCCGGATCGCGTAAGGCTAGATTTCATTTCAATTTTCTGCGGACTTGTGAACGGTTGATTTACAGCGTAATGGGAGCCACGGGAAGTGGCAAGTCGACCGTATGTCGTCGTTCCTGACAGCTGTCGATAGACTCATGGAGGATTTGCAGTTTGTTAATCTCGTCACGGGTTCCAATCTGGAAGTTTCCAACCGTCTATCCTCCTGTACACAGTCCGTACAATTCGGAGCTGCTACGCGAATAGACAATCGCTCACTCTTGATGATCGATACGCCGGGATTCAATGACACAAGTCGGACCGACCCTGATGTTTTCAACGACATATTTGCTTTCCTGCTCGCGCAGTACGTTCCATGACTGCCCGATTGGAATATCTCTGACTCGGCCGGTAGGTCTCGGTTGCAGAGGCACCTGCATGGCATCATCTACGTCCATTCCATCTCAACGCCTCGGATGGGTGGGGGCTCCGTCCGTGCCTTCAACGTATTCCGAGAACTTTGCGGCGAGGAATTCTTGAAGAATGTGGTCATCGTGACCACGATGTGGGACAAGATTAATTTCGAAGAGGGGGAAGAGAGGGAAATGGAGTTGAGAAACGATGAGCGGTTCTTCCAGCCTGCCTTGTCATACGGAGCACAGATCATTCGCCACAACAATACGCAAGAAACAGCAAATGCGATCATCTATATGCTCCTTGACAACCAACCGATGCCGCTGCGGTTCCAGCACGAGATGGAGTATGAACAAAAAAACATATCCTTCACGGCCGCGGGAAGGGAGCTTGGTAAAGTCGTTGGCGATTTATTGCGAAAGCAGGAGCAGGAGCTTGCTGACATCAAAGAGGAATTGAAAGCGACGGACGGGGACGATAGGAGGATGATCGAGCTGCTTCAGACGTCTCTCGAGGCATCTGAAGCGAGAAAGCGGAAGATAGTTGAGGATATGCAGGCCATGATGCTTAATGATGTCCTGCATCGGGATATCGAGAGTGAGGCCAAGGGTCCTAGTATAGCGACGAACGTGTCGCCCGACGTGATTGCCAACCCAGCACTGCAGTACCTGATGCGGGGGAGACGCGAAGCCTCAACTCCTCTTCCGGACCGTCGCAAGACGCAGTATCCACAGGTGGCGCAGGTAGAGCCGAATCCGTGCGCTCAGGGTCGGCCAGTTTTCTCATCCTTCCCAATGAAAAGGGCAAGAGCACAGTGGGGACGTCTTTGATTTCTGCTACAGCCCACGATAAGCTTCATGACGGGCTATCGGCGCAAGTTGGGAAGGAGCGAGAGGCCGAACAAGCCGCTTTGCCTCTCGAGAAACCGGGGTGCGATACACTTTCTTCCGCCACAATAGAAGGAGACGACCGCTTGACTCCGGACTGGCAGGGATCAGCAACCGATGCGACCAAAGGACGGTGTGAGGTCGGCGTTTCGAAGTCTGACGATCAGGCGGCGGCAGCGGCTGCTATCTCAGAGGCAGAACGCGGGGATGTTAGTGGTGCGGCGGAACTTGAAGGAGACGAACGCTTGGGTCTTAATTGGCAGGGGGCAACACAGTGCAGCAGAGAGGCAGTTCGGTCTAAGGTCGTCGATGCGAAGACTGATGACCAACAGATGGCAGGGGTTCTAAGATCGGAGGGTGAATCTGTGAATCCTAGTGGTAGTGATATCGCTTCGGGACTTGTTGGAGACGACTCGGAGGATAGGATGGTGAGGACTTGGATATCTTGATACGCTGTCGCGTACTTATGGGAAGAGAGACCGCATGCCAGGCACATTCACCGACACAGAAGATTACCAATGAAAACGAAGGCGACTTGAAGTGTTCCCGCTGGTCGTGGTCGCATTGGGATAAGCCAAACTCGACTTGGAGATTCGCCGCACAGTAGGACTATGTTTAGAGGCTACGACCCTTCGCTTTCAATGAAATTTGTCCCTTTTCCGCTAGGCCAAGCGATAAGATCTGCACGGTGGAATGATGACCATAGCATGAACGAATTTGAAAATGTGATCAATTCCTCTTGTTCCTTCTGCAAACTTTGTTTATAG
The DNA here is from genome assembly GCA_011319805.1 of Macrocybe gigantea. Taxonomy (NCBI): domain Eukaryota; kingdom Fungi; phylum Basidiomycota; class Agaricomycetes; order Agaricales; family Callistosporiaceae; genus Macrocybe; species Macrocybe gigantea. Next base: position 96,085 of record SJRY01000161.1, read on the forward strand.
TAGATTACGGACTCGGTATCAATTAAGACAATCCATCACGAGGTCTCTCAGGATCGGTCTGCTCTTGAGCAACACAGCTTTCGAACTTAGCGTCTGCACCTTGACCTTTTTCTCAGGCCGAAGATTGCTCTCCTCTCTGTTCTCTTTGCCGCGTCGCTGTGTGGTCGCCGACGACACATCGTCGGCCGAGCGCTTGTTGGACAGAGGCCAGCGCATTTCAAACGCGAAGGAGTGCAGCTTGTGGGCGTCCGGAGGCAAGCGCAAGATCCAATTCTGCGCCTCCACGAGTTGGAAAAAGTCTGCAAGCAGCGCCGCCTTTTGAAGCGTCTTCCTCGACCCTATGATGATCAGCTTGGAACGCGCGCGCGTGAACGAAACGTTCATCCGTCTCCAATCCTTCACGAGATCACCTATCTAAGCTCGATTTTTAGACTCGCGGTCGGAAAAAAGAAGCAGGGTAATTCGACACTCACTTGCCCATCTTCATTCGACCGTACGAGAGAGATGATAATACAGTCCTTGTCCCTGCCTTGACTCTTATCGGCCGTCAGAATCTCGATGCCCTGGCGATGGTGGAGTTGATGTGACAGAAGCTTGATCTGCTGTCGATAGAGCGAAATGATTCCCATCTGGCTTGCACTGACGCCGCAGTGTATCATTGTCTCCACAATCTGACATACTAGGTCGGCTTCTACTTCGTTTTGCACCAGGTCCCCGACTCGTGAGTCTACAGCGGGCACTGCGTCCGTGCGACGAAGACCGCCCGGCAGCTGGGCAAATTCCGTCAGTCAAGACAGCTGAATAACAATAAAAAACGGATGGTACCTTTCGGCCAGCAGTTGCTCGATCCAGCATGACTCTTTTTGACAGACCGAGTCCTTTGGATGGAGGCGATTCAGAAAGCTACGATCGGGCACTTTCAGGGTCTGTTCAGCCACATCGACCGACCCACACTGTAGGCGATCGCTGTAGATCAGCTTATTAGAGAGCAACATAATGTCCTTGTTCATGCGGTACTGGGACGTCAGGTCGACGACGGCTTGAGGGTGGGTGTCCGAGAGGCGGCGGAAGAGCGAGACATCCAGACCTCCTTTCCTCGCAGCTGGATTACGCACCTATAACGGTGGATCAGTCAAGTCAAGAAACAGTGCAGGACGCCGAAGATGAACACATACCAGAGGCGGAAGCTGGAAATGATCGCCGACGAGAACGAATCTGTCCGCGAATCGCAGAGGACCAAGACACGTCGGCAATGTGATCTGCGAAGCTTCATCTACGATACAATAATCAAAACATCTGCGATTGAACACTGCGCTGAAGGATAGATCACTGGTTTGAGAACGCATCTGTGTTATGAATCTGGCAATTACTACTCACTGGTCAATGGACAAACAGGTCGTCGCAACGACAGATGGCGTCATCAGCTGATGTTCCAGCTGTTCAATAGTCGTCGCCTTCTTCTTGCTCTCCAAAGTGTACTTTCGGACATCTGGATGGACCTAGCATGAATCTCACTCAACCTGACAGACAACTGGGCACACAGCTGCAGCACGCATACCCTGTCCACGTTCCCAATGCGCAATATTCCAAAATCCGCATCTTGGAGCTTCAGAAGGATCGTGTCCACGGCCGAATGCGTGTACGACGTCAAAAGAATCGTCTTGCCCATGCCCACAAGCGTCTTGATGATCGCCGCGATCACCGTCGTCTTGCCCGTCCCCGGCATGCCCAAGACGAGCGCAAAGTCCCGCGCAGCCAGCACCTTCCCGATAGCCATCCGCTGGCTCGCATTGAGCTCCGCCGAAAACGGCGCAAGATGCGGCGGATGTCAGCCAGGGCGGCAGCCTCGTCGTCGAACACGGGTGGCTTCAGGTCCACGACGAGCTCGAGCCGGCGCTTGTCCCCACCCGTAGAACAGCTGCGCGAGGTTGTCCCGGATGCGGCTCATCCCCGTCGACATCTCGTCCTTGTCGATCCGGAACACGACCTGCGCTTGCGGGCTCAGGGGCGACGACGGCGCGGACGGGTGCTCGAGCAGGCGTTGCTTGATCTTGTCGACGCACAGCTCATGATCGACCCCGATGACAACTTCCGCTGGAGAGAGCTCTAGGATGTACCCCCGCGAGCGCGAGGAGCACAGGTTCGACAGAGATCGTGATCGCTTCTCCAGTGTCCATATGTCCATTAAGCAGCGACGCAATGGGAGATCCGTACGCCGTAGTGTCACGGACGAACCTGTACGTGTATCGGTGGACTCTGTTCGTAGGAGCCGCTTGTGACGGTCGGAAAGACGTGTCGAGAATCATGTTGCTGAAACAGCGGCCTTTGGCCTCGCGTTCCGCTGCGCCCATCGTCCAGAGCTCCTTTCGGAAGCGGACGGAATCTTGTTCTTCCATAGACAACAGAGCTTCCCATTTCTTGAAGAATTGCGACTGGGAATAGGTAAGATGAGCGGTCTTCATCTCGTAGGTGTCCGCTATAGGCGACGCGGTATCGACGACATTTTCGATAGCCTGCAAAGTTAGTAGTTGGATCATTTTTTCGCTCACAAGGAAATCTCAACCTTTGCTGACCTTGCGGTAAAGCATGCAGGCATCTAGAACAAAGCACCTCTTGCACGCGTGCTCGTCGTCATCGTAGGCGGCAAGAAAGGCTCAGACACGGCGTCCTCGATCGCAACCTCGCCGTCCGCAACTTTGCGGCCAACATTCTGATGCTCCTCGTCATATAACCCACCATCTCGTTGCGAGCCATAAACAGTCCTCGGACCTCGTTTCTGCTCGTAGGCACATGGACGACTTCTTCGCTCTGGGTAGTACAGCAATCCGGATGGCACCTCGACCCCGTACCGCTCGGATGCAAGGATGGTGTACAACATCGTCTGGGCGCGGTGCTCCATCGCCGCGATGGAGCGCCCCGTCTTTATTTCAAAAGGCTTGGGCCCTCGAGTCGCCGTGAGTTTATCGAGCGGCCCACCTGGGTCGGAGATGACGGCATCGACTGTGACGTCTAGCTTGCCTTTGATGCCGTAGGAAGGAGAAAATATCTCTTCCTCGACGTCTAGCATCTCCGAAATGGCGAGCAGAGAAGGCGTTTGGGTGCGAGTCAACCGCGTATCGGTTAGGATGGCATCACCCTGTCAAAGTGGTGAGACAAGAACACGACAAGGACGGGACCTCTACCTTGGGAGATGACGAGATGTACCTCTTGGAAAACTCGATCAGCCCATTCGCTCTCGCTCGGACTTCGTGCCTGGCTTGTGCCACTGAGGCATTGATTTTCACAAGCTCAGGGAGCCCGCGGTCGATAACCTCGTCAATCTTCTCATTGATCCACTTCTGCTCCCATCTGCCCGCCACAAGACAGGCCTGCATGACTTCGTGCAGGATATTTCCCCACACGAGCGACGGAGAGATGTCCGTCGACGAGCGGACGAGGTTCGAGAGCATCGGCTTGCGCCTGCATTGCGGCGCGTTGGACAGCGCGGTCGAGGTGAGCAGGATGTCTGGGTGAAGGATGAGAAGGTTGGACTTGGAGGTGATCGTTATGGAGAAAGTGATGGATGAAGAGGAGGGTGTGACGAGAGTGAACGTGCCGATGACGTTGACCACATCACCGACGCGGACATCGGTCGCGACCCAGTCGTCTTGAAGAATGATCGAGCGACATTCGTCGCTTCTGTCGACTCTGACGACGAGATGCTTATACAGCAAGGCTAGTCAATACACCAAACAAAACGCACAACCTCAAGCCCAACCTTTTCTGGACGGCCTCCTGCCATGGTTTCAGTGACGGACTGAACAGCACATCGTGTGCACGGTTCTGGAGTATATATAGACTTTCGATAAGAATTATCCTAAACCGGAATCAATTAAGAGGCAAAGAAAACGTAAACATATACGCACGTTTGACGACTTCTTTGGCGACTTTCGCGGCGAAAGCATGTCACTGAAGTCGTCCAGATCCCACTCTTCAGACCCAGCTAGGAGCACGTCCATATCCACATCGCTGGCGGAAAACGTTTTAGATGGTGACGGTCGAGTGGCACGCTCCCTGTTGGGCGTGATCGGTATCTTTGAAGGACGTGGAGGCGTTTGCGGATTGCAAGTCTTTGAGAGTGACCGCGGAAAAGACTTCGAAGCGGTTTCGCGTCGTTTGGACTATCCAGTCCGGCTAGCAAGCTGTTCATGAAATCTGCCTCTTCTTGTACGGATCGTGACGCTGGAAACATATTGACTTGCGCAAGTTTCGCGCTAATGCGTTTCCACTGGTTGCATTTTAGAGACATATAACTCGAAGCCCAAAGGCGCACCCAAACTGACCTAGGAAATGAGAAGACAGGTAGCGCTCGGTGCTGTAGACGATGTACTTGGTGGTTGTACTTGTAAGGTAGCTTGACACGCGTAAACAGCAATTCAACAACGCGTACGGTCACGTGCGACGCGAATTTTTCACGTTTCGTGTCAACCCCCTTCCTCAAAATCTTCTCGTCCTCTGAAAGAAAAAAAAAATGCTATGCAGCACCACTTCTGGTCCCTCTGAATCGCGTAGGCCGCCTCGAATATCCAAAGTACACGTCTCAAAGTCCGTCGCACCTCATCAGCTCTCAGATGTTCTGACTCTCTGGAGGGTAATCAAAGAGGTATTTAAGCAGCGAGCGGACGACAGGATTCCGATTCTGCACGAGAATCTCGACACGTGCTCGTTAAACTACACCGAATATGCGTACTCGCTGTGCCACGGGGCGGGACTCGTTCTCGTTGTCAACAGTGCTCTCACTGCCATGATGCCGCACAATTCTCCTAGCCGTGACTCGCCTGGCAGTGACTCGCATGGCCTAGCCGGCTTTTACCTCTGCAGGCATTTCCGTGCACAGTCTGCAGATAGTTTGTTGGAAAGTGTCAAGGAACGTTGGGATCCCTTTGGCATGCGACTATCCGGCGGAGGGGCACATTGGTTTCTTCCAACCTTTGGGTCTTTTCTCGTGCACCTCTAACGGATTTTCGATGTCTGATCCGGCGAAACTACTGAAACTGTTTATAACTGTCGGCCCGATTGATTGAGGCGGAAACACCCCACTCCCGATGACCGCAGCCGAGGACCGAAATCGACGACAAACGAGAATATCTCCAGCAGATTGCTCATTCATCCTATAGTGACAAAGGCGGTACAGGCGAAAAGGATTGGCTCGGAAGAAGTTGGGAAGCGAGGTAAGTGTGATAAGCAAGGAAGATATTCGATGCACGCAAAACGTTGACGATATAGCTTCTAACAGCTACTCTACACATGTTGTAGCAGGAACGTCTTGAAATGATTTCTATGTTGAATGTCCGATTAGGACGTTGACCTGACGCCGTTCTCGAAGTACCACCCAGGCCATCGCCACTCCGGTCGGGCCCATTATCATTGACGTGAAGAAGAGCACTTGATGGCATGTGAAGTAAGCGTCCGATGACCACTTCATCTGAGCTTCGCCTACGCGTGCGGCCATCAAACAAGTACTGTACCTGATTGAATATCGAAACCAACACTCAAGACTCCGGCCCAATCCATGATTGCCCGACCCGACTCTCAACGGCACGATCACTCGGAACAAAAGAAGGACAAAAAAATCTACGCAATTACTCATTGCTCAATCAAACGAGGCAAGGAGAGCAAGGGTTCGCATGGGGTTCCAGGTGTGCTTCATCAGCAGGAAGAGGCACAAGTCAGCTGGTGGCAGACGTGGGTTTGTCAGCGACCTGAGCACGCCAGATGGCGCATGCGCATTCTCACTCCCAGGCGCAGGGAGATTGGATATAAGTAACCCCGCCTCCTTTTTCCCAATGCATTGCTCAGACTGTTCTCACACCGTCAATTAACACAACACAGCGCACTCATGTCCACCACAGACGTCGTGACCGCCAACCTCCTCTTCGCCATACACCCTTCGGAGGGCGTGCGCGCTTGGCAGAACATCAACGCGAATCCAGCGACAGGCGAGCGCGACAAAAACTGGGCGCGTGAGGAGAAACCGATGCAGGTCGAGAACGTGCGCGACAAACTGGACTCTGTTTCGCTCGACACGGCCGGATTCCAGTTCTACCTCGGTCGTCCGGCCAAGCATCGCACCTTCACGGACGACGAGGAGATCGAGAGGGAGTACTACCCGAGAGCATCGATCTGATCAAGGAGCTCACCGGCGCCAGCAGAGTCGTCATATTTGACCATAGTTGCGTATATTTATCGTTATCTGATAACGACACTCGTGACCCCACATAGCGATCCGCCGCAGACGCCCAGGTGTGATCGACGACAGCCCCTCGAAGCGGCAACCCGTCTCTCAAGCGCACGTCGATCAAACCACAGCGTCTTCCATCGCGCGCGTGCACCGACACCTTCCTCCGGCGGACGCACCCGCGCTGCTGCGAAGGCGCTTCCAGATCATCAACCTCTGGCGTCCGATCAACCACCCGGCAGACGACTGGCCGCTCGCGCTATGCGATTACCGGAGCGTCGATCCCAAGGCGGACACCTTTCCCATCGCGCTCGTCTACCCAGACCGCGAAGGCGAGACGCTCGGCGTGACGTACAACCCGAATCAGAAGTGGAAGTATGTCAGGGGTATGACTCCCGATGATATCGTGTTGATAAAGTGGTACGTATATCGGGTTGTGTGTTGTGTCCGTGACATTGACTTCGTGCTTGCAGCTTTGATTCAATTCAAGATGGCAGCGTTGCCGTCTTCACGCCTCACACCGGTTTCCGCGATCCGGCCACGCCTCCAGACGCCCCTTCCCGCGAGTCCATAGAGTTGAGGGCGCTTGTATTCTATGATTGAACATGGAACAGCTACTACATATGTGTTGTAGCAGGAACGTTTTGAATTAATTCTCCGTCGAATGACTGATTGAGGACGGCAAACTGTTCCATCCAGGCTGTTGTCGGTCCACTCGTGATTATGCTGTGAAGACAATCACTCGATAGCACGTAAAGTAAGCGTCTGCTGACAACTTCCATCAACTTTATCGAACTTGGAGATTCAACACTCCCGTCAGTACGTCAAACGCGTCAACCTGGGCCAAAAGATCTCCACAATTACTCACTGCTCTAGGCCTCGCGCGGTGTGCTTCATCAGCAGAAAGAGGGAACAAGTCAGCTGGTTTGGGGACGTGAGTTTGTCAGCGAGGCAAGCACGCCGGATGGCGCACTCTGACTCTGAGAAGCAAGGAAGCCGCTGGACATAAGTAAGCTCCGCCCACTCACGCACCCACTCACGCACGCATCCACCGCGCTGTCATGGCCACATCGGACGTCGTGACCGCCAACCTCGTCTTCGCCATCCGCCCTCCGGAAGGCGTGCGCGCATGGCAGAAGAGCAGCGCGAACCCAACGACGGGCGAGCGCGACAAGAACTGGGCGCGCGAGGAAAAACTGACGCAGATCGAGAACCTGCGCGACGACGTACACTCCGTCTCGCTCGATACGGCCGGATTCCAGTTCTACCTCGGTCGTCCGGCCAAGCTCCGCGCCTTCACGGACGACGCGGATATCGAGAGGGAGTACTACCCCGAGAGCGTCGATCTGATAAAGGAGCTCACCGGCGCCAGCAGAGTCGTCATATTCGACCACAGTTGCGCAATCTTCTTTTGCTTCCTTATTATCATTATCTGATAACGACACCCCTGTGACTCCCCTTTCATACAGCGATCCGCCGCAGACTCCCAGGCCAGAATGACGACAGCCCTTCGAAGAGACAGCCCGTCTCTCAAGCGCACGTTGATCAAAGCACGGCGTCCGCCATCGCGCGCGTGCACCGGCATCTCCCTCCCGCGGACGCACTCGCGCTGCTGCGACGGCGTTTCCAGATAATCAATCTCTGGCGCCCGATCAACCATCCGGCGGACGACTGGCCGCTCGCGCTATGCGATTACCGGAGCGTGGATCCCAAGGCAGACACCTTTCCCATCGCGCTGATTTTCCCGGACCACGAGGGTGAGACGCTCGGCGTGACGTACAACCCGAATCAGAAGTGGAAGTATGTCAGAGGCATGACCTCTGATGATATCGTATTGATAAAGTGGTGCGTGGCATTGCGTTCTGCGTTGTGCGCTGGTGTCGACTCGTGCTTGCAGCTTTGATTCGGTCCAAGACGGTAGCGTTGCCGTCTTTACGCCACACACCGGCTTTCGCGATCCGGCCACGCCTCCAGACGCCCCTCCCCGCCAGTCGATAGAATTAAGAGCCCTCGTATTCTATGATTGATTGTGCCTTGTATGTTGTCTATGAATTGTGACATAGTGCTGATATAGGACGGAATTTTCATTGCCGTCACTTGCATGTTGAACATGACTGAGATATAGTCCACAGTACCGTCAACCTCGCGAGGCGAGTTTCCTCATGCTCCACCTAAGACTGGCAAAGCCAGCATAATGCCTATGGCGAAGGACATGATCATTGTCAACTACCACGCAAGAATTTCATTTGTTGTATGGTGAGCAATGAACAATCAAATTTAATCAAAGCCCAAAGTGGACATACGGCACCCACGTCTGCAAAGCCCATTCAGAATGTCCAACTCTCTCGCGTAGCTTCCGTACAGCAGAATGCAGCGCACGCGCCGCACTAGCGGCATCGATCCCTATTTCCTCCGTTCCCTGTGCCTCGCAAGCCCACCGCGAGCCGTACGTCAACGCCATGACGTCCTCGTAAAAGTCCTTCGCGACGCGCGGAGCGTACGTGTCTCTGATGGACCACATCGTCGCGATGACGCTGCGGTATCCTGCGGCCAGCATGCCTCCCGCAAGATGGACCGCTTCTTCTGCGAGGCGTTCCTCCCCCGTACTTGTCTGGCACGCGGATAGGAACGCGAGCTCGGCTGCCGCCGCTCCTCCTCCCACCTCCTCCTCGCCATCTCCACCGTTGCCTTGCACGGCGCCGACAAGCGCCGTAAGGTCCAGCAACCCATCGCGCAGGAAGAACCCGCTGCGAAGCGGCGTGTCCGCGTTCTGCGCCGCGTGGCACGCCAGATGAACGCAGTTGCAACGCCGCAGCTCAGCCAGCGTCTCCGCGAGCGTGATCCGCTCCGCGGAAGGTCTGAGCACCTCGATGTGTGAGTTCGCACCGCTGCTGCTCCCTGCCAGCTGTCGTGCGACGGCGTCGATCTCGGCTTCCGTGCCTGGAATGTGGGGCAGACCTGGCACGTCGGGCTGGCTGATCAGAAGCACGCGCATGAGTGTGTTTGGGTCCTCGGCACGTCTCTGTCGGCGGGCACTCTCCCGACCGCCGTCGATGAGCATCGTGACGGATGGCGTGTATGAGGATATGGCGTAGTCGAAGAGCGTGGTCTGTCCTTCGCCTTGGTATATCCCTGCTGCGTGGATGGGCAGGAACGCGAGGGGCCCCGTTGTGCACCACCAGATCCTTTTCTCGGGCTGCGCTCCATCGGTCGACGGCTGAAATCAAGGGGAGTAAGTAAGTATTACAATTGCAATTGACAGCGTACTCACTGAGAATTCGAGATGCTCGAGGACGGGCTTGACCACGCACGTCCACAGCTCGCGTAGCACATTTTCGATGACAGCCGGCCTCTTCGCTTCGGCCGTACGTCCATGACGTGTCTCGGTAGGTTCACGTTCATCCGAGCCGTCGTCAGAAGCCCCCATATGCAGGTCCCTAGTGAGTTGTTCAGATCCTCGCGAGCGAAGACCGGCTGACATCAGGCTGTCCTGTAAGCCCTTGAGGAGATGTTCCGCCTTGCCAAAAGAAAACTCGGATAGTTCAACATGAAGAGGCGCATCCGCGCCGCTCATGAGGATCAGAGCATCACATCGACTTTTGTGGACATTCACGACCACCGTAGGGCCCGATTCGGGTATATGGCGGAGTAGGTCAAAGCACGACAAAGGACGGATGAAATTCTCAAACCCCGGAATGGAACGTACGGTTTTGAGAAGGTCCTCCCATTCCTTAGCAAGCTTGGCGTGCTTGAGCGCTTCGTCCTGCAATGGGATCTTTTCGGCCATCGTAACTTCATTCGCAAGACCCGCTAAAGTACGGCGGGATCCCGCATGCTCCAGCAGTGTTGTACCAGTCAGAGAATAGTCGACGACAAGTCATGATATTCCATTAGCCGACGCTTAGACGTCTTTTGACGAATAGTCACGACTATAGTCCCAGACTTTTCCCACATTATAGGGGGCTATAATAGGACTGAAGGATGAGATAACGAAATTCCAGTGAATATCACCGAGTACAAGTTACAGTAGTAGTACATTTTCCAATGTATCATCAAGATCAACATCGAGGTCCTCCTCCCCAGCTGCGTCGAGGTCCAGAAGGTCGTACAATTCCATCTCAGCTTCCAACCCCCCCATTGCACTGCGCTCTGATACCGCGACCCAATGATCATTCTCAAAGTCAAATAAAGATTTGATCGCAATTGAAATATGCCTATCAGAGAGATTAGTGTCCATCTCGTCGACTTCATTTACCTCCAGCTGGATTCTATTAATAAGATCTTGCATGATATTCTGTAATGCTCGAGAACTTGCAGGCAAAGAGGCTTCGGATGTGTCATCGAATTCGAGCACATCTGATGGGGAGGAAGTAGCACTGGTGGAGGATACAGTCGCTCCCGGGCTAGGGGCGGCAGGGCCTTCAGCGAACACTCCAAAGGCTCGCTTCTTGCGTTCCTTGTCATTGGCATTGAGTCGTAGCTCTTCATCTCAGAGAGTTCAGTGCGTGCACGCTTGCGTATCTCCTCCATCTGAAATCTGCAGTCACGTAGATGGATGAGAAGACCATTCGACCTAGAATCCTGCCAGATGCGCCGTTGAGATGAGGCTAATTCACTGAACACTAGGAACGTCAATCAATAAGATTACACAAATGAACGGGTTATGAAAAGGATAACTCACAACCGTACTCAATCTCTGATAGTGTCCGTATGACCATGAGCGTTCCAGCGGCATGTTCATCTGCTTCACGACGCTGGATCTCGCCAATATGGTGATCAAGGCATCGTTGGCATATGACTTTGATCTTGCTCTTGTCGTTCAGATTTGGGAATACATAGTCCGGTCGCGGTGCCAAAGAAGCATGAGGGTGGTCTTTGAAGTACAGCCGCCACCATCCACGGCTGCGAGATTGTATAGAGGACGTCGATTGCATGATTGAGTTGCTTGTGTTCGTTGGATTCCGGCACTGGATCCAGCTGTATTTTATACCTGACGAACTGCTTGTTCATTGGACTCAGACAAAAGGAATAAAACTCAAGAAGAAACTCAGAAGTAACTAAAGGTGGAATACCTGATGACTTTGACGGCGCGGGCCAAGTCGTTCCTGCTCAGTTTCAAGATCGCAGCAGCCAATCCTGGACGTGATATTCCAACTTTGAATTTCAAAATTGTGTCCACATGATGATCGCGGTTGTTCCAAGACAGAGACTTCTGATATTCTGGCACCGTGAATGAACGCACGTTGTATTTCGTGGTACAGAGGACATGTTTGTAGCAATTCGGCGAGAGCGACTACAAACGTACTGCCCAGATAATCTTGAAGGCATTGTATTATCTAATTGCATCCATAAAAGGTAAAGACATGTATCATGTGACAAAAGTTGTCGACTCTTACATAAGAGTCGACGAATAGTCTTGACAGTCATTCAAGTGACTTTCGACTTTTCTACAGGACCGGCACAACACTGTGCTCCAGGGACTTTGCCACCTTTCTGATCCGTTCTGCAAGAGACGGATCTATGCTGTGCAGGCTTTCTACTGGAGTCCGGAGGCTGGTGAGTTGGCTCCACACGATGCATCGGCCTTGTTCGAGCCACTCGAGTGCTTTGTCCGGCCTGCCGAGGGATAATGCTGTGGCTGCTGCTTCAAGAGACAAGTCCGAGATATCAACCAGGTGCCTGTGGCGGTCCTGCAAAGTGTGCTCAAGGCCTGCAACCAGAGAAATCAACTCAATTGCGACATCAAATCCTTGCAGGGACACAAGAGGATTGCGTGAATTGAGTGATCGTCTTGCCCAGGACTTGGCAGCTTCGAGACGGACAGAAGGAGGGCCTGTATTTCTGGTAGCTGCCTGATAGAAACTATTGATTGCCATTTCCAAGTCAGCATTGTCTGATGTGTGGCCAAACCTGTTGATATAGGCATTTCCAAGATTATTCAAATGGAGAGAGAGATCAGAGTGACCAGGTGGAATGAGCTGAACTGCTTTTTCCAATATAGGTATCACTTTATAGATGTTGCTGGCATCTCTTGTATGATTGTAACAAATCTGGAATGCATTGCCAAGATTGTAGAGTTGGGTGGGAAGGTCTGGATGATTAGAAGGTGTCAGATCAACTGCTTTCTGATATGCAGATATTGCTTGTTGGAGGTCAGACAACCTGTCTGTATAGTTAAAACAACTCTGAAATGAGCTTCCAAGATTGTTGAGCCTAGATGAAAGATATGGATGGCTAGAAGAGGTAAGCTCAACTGCCTGTTGATTGATAGAAATAGCTTTCTGAAGATATGCAACATCTTGCAAGTATTCAAAGTAGCTTTGAAATGAATAGCCAAGATTGCTAAGATATAAAGGAAGGTCTGGATGATCAGAAGGAGTAAGATCTACTGCTTTTTGCTTGGCAGATATTGCTTCTTGAATATCCTGAGCATCTTTTATATAATCAAAGCATCTTTGAAATGCAACTCCAAGATTGTTAAACCAAGATGGAAGAAGTGAATGTTTAGAATGAGCAAATTGAATTGCCTTTTGAAATATTGAGATGGCTTCTTGGATGTTTGTAACATCTCTAAAATAATCAAAACAACTCTGAAATGAACTTGCAAGATTGCTAAGTCTAGCAGAAAGATTTGGATGATTAGAAGAAGTCAGTTCAACTGCTTTTTTATGAGCAGAAATAGCTTTTTGAATATCTTCAATTTGTCCTGTATAGTTAAAATAGTCTTGAAAAGCATTTCCAAGATTAATAAGTCAAAAAGGAAGGTTTGGATGATAAGGAGCAAGCTGAACTGCTTTTTCTAAAGCTACTATAGCTTTTTCAATATCATTAATATCTCTTGTATATTCAAAACAGCTTTAAAATGAGCTTCCAAGATTGCTCAAATAAGAAACAAAATTTGGATCATCAGAAGAGCTAAGCTGAATTGCTTTCTGATAACAGATTATAGATTGATAAATAATCTTGGTCTCTCCTATATATTTAAACCATGTTTGAAGTGAATTTCCAAGATTGCTGAGATAAAAAGGCAGATCTGAATGTCCAATGGGTATAAGTTCAATTGCCTTTTGCTTAGCAAGTATTGCTTTTTGAATATTTTGAACATTTCCCATATAGCCAAATTGACTTTGAAAAGCAACTCCAAGATTTGTATAATAGGCATGAATCTCTGGATCATCAGAAACAGCAAGCTGAATTACTTTCTCATGAATAGTTATTGCTTTTTCAATTTCTTCAGCTTTGCCAGTATTATCAAAGTGTTTCTGATGTAAAACTCCAAGATTGCTTAGTCTGAAAGCAAGACTAGTATGGCTAGGTGGAGTATGCAGAATTGATTTCTGCTTGAAAGATATTGCCTTTTGAATATCCTCAATATTGCCCATATGATCAAAATAGATTTGAAACAAGCTTCCAAGATTATTCAATCTAGAAGCAAGATCTGCATGCTCCAAAGGAGTAATTTCAACAGCTTTTTGCAAAATAGTTATTGCTTTTTGAATGTCTTTGGTCTCTTCTAGATGATCAAAGCAGCTTTGATATGAAAGACCAAGATTACTGAGATAATATGGAAGGTCAATATGTCCAGGAGCAGTCAGTTGAATTGCTTTTATTTGAGCAGATATGGCTTCTTGAATATAAGCAATATTGCCTCCATAGTCAAAGCAGCTTTGGAGAGAAAGTCCAAGATTGTTCAGATAAAGAGCAAGGCTTGGATGATCAGGAGAGACAATATAAACAAGGCTCTTGAAAGCTGATATTGCTTTCTGTATGTGACCAATGTCTTCTGCTTGGTGAAAGCAGTTGTAAAAGAAATTTGCATAGTCTTCCAAAGAATTGAGCAGTTCTTTCTGACTGAGAAGAGTGCCAGCTAAGGTTTCTTCATATAAGCGGTTTTGCAGAAGCAAATATGCATTAGTTCCACAAACCTTCAAGTTGAGCCTTGCCATCTGAAGAATTCAAAGTTACAGAAAATGACAGATTGAGTGCCAGTTCAGCACCTTCAACCATATAGATTTTTCTGAGAACTAGTAATGCGTTTACAGTTAGACACTTCAAATCATCTATTGAATTTATTTCTCACATGTCTTGGACTTGGAATACATGCCCAGGTCCATCAACTCTGCAGATGACACGTGGGCATAGCCTAGGTTTCCAGTTCTTGCGGATTGTGGAATGAGCACCAGCTCATTGATATAACTGGGCCTTTCGCGGCATTAATTCAATAACTTTTCGATACTTTGCAAACAACGCACAGTTCTATACATGTCTCGCATTCCCACCGTGTCGGCAAAGCCTGTTTTAACGAAAAGCACCGGCCATCCACTACTTCCGCACGCAAGACGATGACTTGCATGTTCAGATTGGACAGCTCGGCAGCATGACCTTGACGGTCCGACGTGCACGTCAAGCTATGATCTATGATGATTCAGAAATGCGGTGGAGGTATGTTCGAGGAGCTTCCTCACCCGTTAAGCGGAATTGACTATCAGGGCTGTTATCAGAGCGTCACCTGTACAGCAGGCAGATCGGGACGTACACATTGGAAGGAGTAGAGGTATCCGGAGGTTTAGGCTGCGAGTAACTACGAGGAATGAGCGTGCGCATGTTAAAAGGCGAGGGATAGTGGACACTGACATCGGTCCTGAAACGTCCTTCATCTTGTTCGTCTAGGTGATAAGAGCGATTTGTTAGGCTTGTACGCTTTGAGAAAACGAGAGAGGAGAGATGGCGAGCGAGGTGGTTGGAAGCAACCGCAGGAGGCGTGGGCTTGCATAGCCTTGATGTCGCTCGTTGTTGATGAACTGTCAACGCCCTATGACAGCAAGCGCCTACTGACGCGCGTCTACCGTTTTGCGCAAGGTAATATGGTCAGCTGCGATCTCGCCTTGAACTGATGAGAGGACAGAACAAGGAAACGAAAGTATGAAGATCGTACGCGGCATGCATTCAGTCCGCCGCCATTCCGTCGGACCAAGGCTGCTATGGCGCCCGGGACTGTTTGCCCCAGATTGACGTTCGGGGGGCATTCATACTGTGACTCTCCCTGCCTGGCAAATGCCGATTTCCCTCTACATCATTCGATGTTGATCTAGCGCACGCTTGATAGCAGGATTAGCACGATAGTGTAGCTACGCCTCCTGATAGGGCAGAAGTCTGAATCATAGCATCAGAACTGCGGACTCAAACAACAATACTACAGAAAAAGGAGCGGCGCACTTCTTCGCGATATTCGGCCCGCTTGCAGAAATGTCGTAGTTTCCTAATCGTAGTTTCCGAATGAAATTGCCCAGTGTTGCGGCAACTGATACTGTGGTTATGGCTAAAAATGAAGAAACCTGCGCTTATAGAGTACCTCGATACTTATACCGCATCGCAGTAAGTTATGGCAATATCACCTACTCACTGTAAACGAACCATGATTGAAGGCCGGAGGACTCTGCACCAAACAAGCATCAATAACGCCCATTCAGAATCTGCAACGACGCGCCAGAGTTGTTCATGGCGAAATGTCTCTGCCACCCGTCTACACCACACTCAACATCCCCACAGCTATATCTTATCCCTCAATAAGCTGTCTTCAATGGTCTTCCGATGGGCAGGCTTGTTTCACTACTAAAAATGCCGCCTACATCATGGTGAGTTACGCGACGGAAAGTCCCACGAAGCCGTTTCAAACTCTGGAATCACTGTAGACGCCAGACCATGGGATCCATTTCGACGCGACGTCGGCGATAAAGTCGATGGATGAACGAGAGCTGAGGGACGGATTGCCGCCAATCGGATGGTTCAGGACGATCATTCAGCTCGACAAGACGGATGTGCACAGATGGCCGGAGCATTCGCAGATCTGGGGCGCTGCTTCGTTGGGCTCTATCGACGTGAGCCTTGCGAGTGTCGTGTTTTCGCCGGGCGGTCTGTCTCCGGACGCTGGGTGAGTGCACAACGCGTAATCGTACGCAAGGTTCCAGCTGGACGACATCGCATCACCGTGCTTTTCCTCAGATGCATCCTCGCGTGCCTTACTACGAATATGGATCTCACGCTCTGGACAGCGACGAAGAACTTTCTGAAGGGAGAATGGGTCAAAGTAGGTCGCGACAGACTCGAGGCGATGACGAAGACCTGCGTTCGCTCACAGCGTTTCTAGATATGCGACGTCACCTCGTCTTTGATCGACGCACTGTCTGCAGACCACGACCTTGGCATTGAAGCCAGAACCCTGCAAGCACAGATCGTCAGCACGTAATCGCCCCTGCCGTTCTATCTGTCATTTTCACCACATTTTTCTCTTACATGCATTTCCTCTCGCAGGCATTGCATGGTCCCAGCAACCTGACTTTGGACGGACACCTGCACCTCCTGTTGATGCATCGCTTCTGGTTGCAGGAAACAGAGCTGGATCGATAGTCTTCTTCAGGTATGTCATGGAAATGCTAGGAATAGTATCTTGCATCGTCATTCATGATGCTTTCGTCGCAAGGTATCTCACCCAAATATCGGTCGAGCGTGTATCGTCCGTATCCATATCTCAAAAATGGATCACCCATTTGGCCTTTTCTGCTTGGAAAACCACTGAAAACGACGTCTGCAAGTTTTCCTCTTGATTCCTTTGCCTCGACTCCTCTGACTATGATTGTAGGCGAATCCCTCCTCGCCTATGCGACGGCTGATGGCGCCGTTGGTATCGTTCGGGTGACACAAAAGCTCGATGCCGTATCTGGCATCGCCCAATCGGGCTTAAAGTTCAACCTTATCCTCCAAGTCGATACTGAGAATGCCCACCAAGTTCATCCTGCGGATAAAGCAGGTGTAACGGGCCTTTCATGGATCGAGACGCGGAACGGCGTGGGTGTTTTTTTTTTCTGTACCCGTCTTAGTGCTGACATCCCGCCACAGCTTGTCCTCGTGTATTGCATCCCAGGCCTCGTCTATCTTTGGTCTCCGTTCACATCTCCAGTTGGAGACGATGCTCGTTCAGGCTGGACAGGCACGCGTTCATTCGACTTCAAAACCGACATGTCTCTGCGGGATCATCGCCTTTTCATCCTCCTTCAGGTGTTCAGTATGCCCCCATCATCGATACGCTCGTCGTCTCGCTTTTTGACGGCTCTTTACATCTCATACGTGGCATCTCCATTGATCCTTCAATGGAAGAGCCATCTCCAGAGTCCAACATGGGGGCTCAAGCTCAACAGCAGTCTGGAACACAGTCTGGTCCCATTGGGGGGTTACCGGTGACCTCGCAGACCGTTTCAGAGACCGTCAGGTCCATCTTTACCCATGTTGAACTGGGCGAAATGGAGCATGCAGACGTGAATCGCGTCATGGGATTTGTGTCGTACGACGGAACTGGGACATTCCTTTGGGCTCATGAGTGCGTTATTAATTTATCAGACTGTATGCTCTGAAGTCAATCTGGGTGTTCAAAACCAGGTCCTGCCGTCCTTCGGATTTTAGTTATAAACATGAAGCAAAGCATAGTTCTATGCTCGTCGTTGCTCGGTTGTGGCAGGACGTATCCGACGAGGCTTTGATCGGGCACCTTGATCAGGTCCTGCAATGCAGCAAAACGGGTACGTCTGTCAACGATTTAACATCAGAGTCGCCCTCATGTCTGCTATCGCCCTCGCAGCAGCCCGCTGTTCCCCGCTCTCCGTCCTTCGCCCGTTCTTCTTCAAGCTCAGAGACAAATCGAGGCTCTCAAGGCTGCATCCGGCCATCTTGCAGGTCCTGACGCCGGACAGGGGCGTGGTAGCTGCGGACCACTCACTGCAGATCAGATTGGAGGCCTGGAAAGGGCCTTTGACCGACGAAATGAGGGCAGAGTTCCGTGCGAGTCTGGTTCGGCATTTGTTCGGGTGGGACGCGCTGTTTTCGCTGAGGATGAGACTCTCGTTGGCCGATTTTGCTTGGGTGAGCTTTTGACTTGTCTTTCGTCATCGTGCACGTAGATTGAGAGACATGAATTTCATGCTTTCATCAAAAAAAGAAACTCGCTGCGAACGAGCAGAACCGAGCAGAGTGTGGCGTGGTCGCGCAGGATCTGTTGAACGGTATCTCGTATCGCACTTTGAGGACGCTGGTTCGGCACCTCGCTGCCGCCGTCGACGTTCTGACAGGTGACGTTTTCTCAACTTCTCCCTTTTGAAGCGCCCTTCATTGACGCGCTCGTGCTCGTGTCGACCAGAGGACGATGTGCCATTCGTGCTGCGGATGGCCGTCCAGTCATTGCTTCCGGGCTCGCCGCCCGATCTTTCGGAGGAAGGCCAGGCGCTCTCGACGATGGTGCACGGCGTGCTGTTGGCGCATGGTCATCCGGATCCGGTGGGGTGTTCAACGAGCTGTGCCCCGCGTGCCATGTGGAGGTGCCGTTGCAGGATATCACGAGCGCCGTGTGTTCGAACGGCCACGTATGGGGTACGCGCTCGCGTCTCGCCTTCAGACCAGATAACAGACTGATTTCTTGTCTTTGCTCCTGCCCTTTTTGTTTTCAGCGAGGTGTTCGATCACGACGTTCATCCTGTCCACGACGTTCGTGCGCACGTGTGTCGGGTGCAGCCGCAAGGCGTATTTGCCGCTCTCGGCGTCGACTAGCGCCAGAGTGGGCGCTGGTGCCGCCGGTTTGGGCGATAACAGGCTGCTGCCTGGCGGGGCGCGTGGCTGGGTCGTTGAAGCGCTGTTGGAAGCGGTCCAGAAGTGTCTGTTTTGCAACGACAGCTTTGTCCAGGTGCTGTGAAGCGTGTGTCTAGCTAGCGAGCTTGGTTTGTGAGATGTCGTGATCGGACGCTAGTCGCTTGCTCTAAACTCGGTCCACCCCGCCTTTTGTCGGAACGTGCTGCTATTTATTACGCGGAGGATCTTGGGCAGTGATGCGGAAACTGAGACAGCAAGGGCGACTGAATCCGCCCCCACTGATGACGATTAAGGAAAAGGTGCTTCGCCAATATACCGTTCTGGAGAGAATAGAGGATGTGTACTGTTAGCATGTGAATGACGGCGTCCTACCCCACTGGACCTGAAAGCATTGTAGAATGAGCGTCTAACCGAACTCATTTCAAGAGTTCTCCCGCATATAGGGGGTTTCGGGCAAGACGACAAAGCGCTTTCGTTCACTTTTCCGGGGATCACATTGTTCACACGGCAATGATGGTCCTGTAACTATGTAAGATCCCAGAAAGCCCGTCACTGATGGTACTACGGCAAGGAATCAAGAAGAACTACGCCCCCTGTCCCCTGGCCGTCTTCGCGCCACTGATTGATACTGATCCTCGCACGTCGCGGGTTGTCGCGCTGTTTCATGCCGTAGACACCGCCGCATCCTTCTTTGGCGCTGCGATCACGCTCTCTGCGCCACTCCTCGTCATCCTGCGTATATACATGGGCAAAAGTAGAGAGCACCTGACTTGGTTCGTGCACCCATCGAAATCGTTCCAGTGTACGTCTCACTCCTATAACACAATGGTGATGAACCTTCCTTCCTCGCTGTTTCGCCAAGCTGACCGAATTATGGCACGTAGTCTATCAACGATGAAGTACTATCTCCTCTGCCCTCTCCAGTTTCCGTGTTGATTGTGCACACAAGGCTGTTCTGGACAAAGTCGTCAATGCTCTACTAGAATTAGATGACGTCGTCTGGTAGGTGCATGTCCCTCAGGACCGTGTTCGCTACTCACCCTTCATGAGCGGAGCTATGGGCCTTGATAGATTAGCTGCTGACCAACGTCGTACTGAGGTCATCCACCGCATTCGCCGAAGGTCTGAGGTATCTGGGTATACTGGGACAGACACAACCCGATGGGCCTTTGAACTATTTCGTTATCGTCCAACTCCACCTCGAGTGAGTGAGGTATGCTGCTCTGTCTTTGACCTATACATGGGTTGACACTTGTGAAGAACCCGATGACGGATCTTAGCCACCAGGTGGCTCAACTCCAGATCCATTGAATATCATTGGTCACACACTGGGATGATGCCTGTTACTCCCACCTCAGATGGCCAGCGGGAGTGGCGGTAATGACGAAGAAGCAACTCTTGTTGATTCAGGCGAGGAAGGAAATGGAGGTGAGGATGAGGGTGAGGACGAGGACGAGGACGAAGAATATGACACTGAGAGCACCGAGACTGATTCCCGCATTGCTGATCCTGACTGAACTCCCGGAACCCGTGGACGTCGCACCAGATGAACCCCTTAGATAGATTGTAAAGACACCAAACCTAAGACACAAACAAGACCATTCCTTACGATTGAAGCATTTTCATTAATCGCAAGTCATGTTGTCTTTTTCCGGATTGGTTCTCATCCTCACAGCGTGAGACGGATCCGAAGGTGTTCGAGTACGTGGAATCATAATGTGTGAAGCTTGTAAAGAGTTACGACCTGTACCTCACGGTGATCCTACAAGGCTTGCTTCTAGCGCTGAACTAAGCCACAGATCTGACGGCAGCTTCCTTCGTCGGAACTACAGTGATACTGATGGCGTCCTCGCTCATCACACTACACATATATCCGTTCGTATGTATGGATGGCGTGTGGAGCTCGTCGTAGAGTCTGCCGTGCTATATTCTGTCTGACTGTTTTAAGTGGATTGTTAGATAAGATCAAGCTCCTCGCGGCTCTCTTTCATAGCGGTGACATCCTTTCGTTGTCGTGAATTGCATGCGACGTGCTCATCAGGACTTTGTTGCGGATAGGAGACCCAGCCTTGATCCATCCCTTTTTCTGGCCGAGATTGGAAAAGACAAACAGAATTGGTGGAGGGTGGCTTGGACACGGCTGCTGCGGCGCTGCACCTTGCGATTCGATGCGGAACAGGTGGCTGGCTTGTACAGTGATGATGGCAGAGAGCGATGACCGATCCTCAGTAAAAGCCAACACCGTCGCACTGCTATTGTCGCATGGCGCCATATCGCCAAATGGCATGCACCCGCCGGGCTCGGGCACGACGGCGCTGCCCCTCGCAGCATCGCTCGGTCGCGTCGACATTGTCAACCCGCTGCTCGAACAGGACTCGATCAACGATACGCTCCGCGACAGGCAGGGCAGGACGTGCAGGGTTAAATTGCACATATTAGAGGCGGGAGCTGGAAATGACCGCCGACGAAAACGAATCTGTCCGCGAATCGCAAAGGGCCAAGGGCCCAAGACACGTCGGCAATGCGATCTGCGAGGCTCCGTCTACGATACAATAATCGAATCTCCTGCGATTGAACACCGCGCTGAAGAATGGATCACTAGTCTGAGAACGCATCTTTGGTGTGAACCCGACGATCACTGCTCACTGGCCAATGGACCATCTTCACGCACAGTTCCGCCAAGAATTTGCGTCTCTTCATGGTCAGTGGCTGGGAATTCCCACGGCATCTTATCTTCCCGTGCCTTTCCAACAAAAGTCAATGCTTGGGTGCTGTGCTCCGAGTCCTTTGAGGCCTAGGCTCATCTCATTTTTGGTGCGTTCTCGTTACAAAACGAGGCAGCAAAAGCCCAAGCATAGTGTAGGGTTGCTGTGGAACAAAAGATGCTCTACGGATGGGCAATGAATTGCTCGCCTCGTCCGGTCTTTGAATTCATGTGGTCTTCTGGGAAAACCTGCGCCCTGTTTGATCGGACGAGGATCCTCGTGGAATCACCTGCTCTCGGTCCGCTATGCGAAATACTAGTTCAATGACGTTTTCACGCAAATCGTCTGAACATCCCATTTTCATTGGCCAGAACACCTGCTATTCGAGATTATCCAACTCTCAGAGTCTTACACCAGCACCCACGGAAGAACGGAGGAAAGGACGGGTCTTTTCACCGTATTTCATGCAATCGTCGGGATGTCTGCGGAGAATTTAAGCTTCTTGCTATTCATCCTCAAACCCTATCCTGAACGCAGCTTGCGATGCCGACTTGCTCGAGCTATCTGTTGAGGACGTTCTTGTCCCTGTCTTTGCTGTCTCCATTCGGCCATGGGAAATTTATTGACAATGTGAATCTCCTTTCTCGGGAATACGATTTTGTCGTTGTAGGCGGTGGTACCGCTGGGAATGTCCTCGCCAACCGGCTGACGGAAAATCCTGACGTATCGGTGTTGGTCCTCGAAGCCGGCGGATCGTAGGCCTCCGCATCGTCTGCTCTTCCATCTGATTGCATACATCCCTTTCCGAATTCTAGGAACGAGGGCGTTTTGAACGCGATCGTACCCTTCTTTTGCGGCTCAGTAGTGCCCAATACGCCGTATGACTGGAATTTTACGACGGTTCCGCAACTCGGGCTGAATGGTAGATCGGTTGGATATCCGCGTGGACACATTCTTGGTGGTACAAGTTCCGTCAGTGAGTCAGGAATTGGGGCGAAGGGAGTGAAGTGTATCTGAACTTTTACTCTAGACTTCATGGCATATCTCCGCGGCTCGTCCTCGGATTGGAACAGATACGCTAAGATTACAGGAGACGACGGTTGGAGCTGGGACAAGTTAAATCCCTACTTTGCCAAGGTAATTCGTTGACAAAAAATCGTATGCGGGATTCCCTTTTCTGACATGTTCGCAGAACGAGCAATGGACAGCTCCAGCAGACGGGCATAACACGGTAGGACAATATGACCCGACCATCCACAGCACACGTGGCGTGAATTCTGTCAGCTTGGCTGGATTCCCTCATCCCATCGATGGCAGGATAATCCAAACCACGAAGGAGCTTAACGATGAGTTTCCGTTCAATCTAGACATGAACTCTGGAGACCATCTAGGCGTTGGTGGGCGGTCTATGTCTTTCAGCACTTCCATCGTTCACCGATTACTTTCATCAGGATGGATTCAAGCCACCATCAAGGGCGGACGGAGAAGCAGCTCCGCGACCTCGTATCTTGCACCGGAGTTCATCGATCGGCCGAACTTGCACGTCATGCTTAATGCCCGCGTCGTGCGGCTGCGCGCTTTGAAGGATCGACAACCGCTTTCATTCAGGACCGTAGAGTTTGTTGCAGGTTCAGATCGTACGTTCATTGTCATCGTAGTATTCTGAGCATTCTTAATACAGAGGCTTCATAGGCTCTACAAGAATCCAGGTCACCACCTCCAAAGAGGTCATCCTCTCCGCTGGGGCTGTCATGACACCTCATGTCCTCATGCACTCAGGGATCGGCGACTCGGGTCTGCTGCGAAAACTTGGCATTCCAGCTGTGCACAACCTTCCCGACGTGGGTCGTAACCTCTCGGACCACCCGCTCTTGCCAAACGTATGGCTCGTGAACTCGACGGACACGTTCGAGACGGTCCGACGCAATGCGTCGCTCGCTGAGGATCAGCTTCAGGAATGGAATGAGACGCAGCAGGGCCCGCTTGTGGATACACTGTTGGATCATCTCGCGTGGCTGAGACTGCCGCATGACTCGCCCATTCTCAAACGCTTTGGAGATCCTGCGTCCGGTGCCAATACGGCGCATTATGAATTGCTCTTCCTTGTGAGTGTCAACCCACATACTCCTTTCGAGCTTAGGTTGAGGTATCTAAACAGAATGGCCTGATTCCGGGCCCTGTACCTGCGACTGGAAATTTCTTGACTATCGTAACAGCCGTCGTGTCGCCCACGTCGCGTAAAGTTTTATTCCCTGTTTCTCGCGCACAAGTGGCCTGACCAGCACTTTCAAACAGGCGGATCCATCACACTTGCATCTGCCGACCCCTTGGCCGCCCCCAACATCGACCCGGCCTTGCTGAACTCGGGCTTTGATCTCTCCACGATGCGTGAAGCCGTCCGCAGTGCGGAACGGTTCCTTTCTGCACCCACTTGGCAAGACTACATCCTTGGACCGTTTAGCGACCTAGCAAACGCCACCACATCAGACGCGACGCTAGATGCGTACATCCGAAACAACGCGGCCACCATTTTTCATCCCGTCGGGACAGCTGCTATGTCGCCTAAGGGCGCTCAATGGGGCGTGGTCGAGCCGGATCTAAGAGTCAAGGGCGTTGAGGGGTTGAGGGTCGTGGACGCGTCTGTCCTAGTGAGTTTGCCCGCGCAATCAAGTGGTTCTGACCTGACATTACGTTCCACGTGTAGCCTATCGTTCCCGCTGCACATACTCAAGCGCCGGTGTATGTTGTGGCCGAACGAGCAGCGGATTTGATAAAGGCTTTCTGGCGACTCTGACTGTCTTGAGCCGACATTAGAAGAGAACGAAAAATACTCTATAAAACGTGGATGTACTAGATAACAGTACATCAATTATGATATGAAGCTAGTTGAGCCGACTGTGTACTATGATAATGATTATAGGATATTAACATGCTGGGAATAACGGTCCAAGACGTTTTTAGTATCTTATGGTACAATGTTATGTATTTGAGTGCAAAGAGCGATGTAAGTAGGCCTGGAGCAAGTACTCTAGAAGTATTTCTCACAATATTTCCGTTTCTGCAATGATGCTCGATTTTGCCTTTCGAGACGACGATCAGATTTGCACTGTCACGCCGCATGCCAACAACCCGAGCGAGATGGCGCGAGCCACGTCTCCATCTCCAAGACTATCGGGGGTGAAACTATCGCTCGGTCCTTGGGCGACAAACCATTCAAGCCCTCTCTGCGAGGCAGTCGCAAAATCAGACAAGTTGGGCGAGGGCGGTTGACCACGACACTCGCCTTCACCGGCTTCGTCGCAAGAGTCTTCGAGAGACGTCAGAGACGAGAGATCGCCGTCGAAACCATTGCCACCGACGTGCAGGCCTGCATCGTTGGTCTGCCGCACCAGCGCATAGAAAAGAACCGCTTTTTTGCCCACATATTGCCGTCCTTCGCATCCATGTTCCTTGGCAGGGGTCGGACGCAAGTCCCTGATAATGGGCTTTTCGCCGAGTCTCCATGAAGGTTGTACAACCCCTATAAACACGCGTTTGCGAGGCCTTTTCCGCTGGGTTGCAATGGGTAGAGGGGCAGAAGTGGCTGGCGGAGTTGTGAGATCGATGTGAACCATATTTTCGTTCTCCCCATCTCTAAAGTAGGCGCTGGGCTTCTTGCTCTTTGAGCCATACGTCGTATCCAGGTGCGACACAGAGCCGATGCTCGCCACAGATGCGCGAGGAGGCAGATTCGTCTTGCCTCCCAACCTAGGACGCTCCCGCCGTGCCCCTGGTTCCGCAAGCGCCTTACGAGGCTTCAGAGGCACATAGACGTCACCTCGTTTTCGGCAACAGACATCGCAGGTGCAGATATTGGCACAGACTGGACACACAAACGGTTTCTCGGGGTCGGACATCACTCTTCCATCGTACCTTCCAGACAGGGAAAACAGATTCAGCCACAGGCATGGCAAGGTAGCCAAGGGAAGACAGTGCCAGTCGAGGAAGAAAATCCATAGGGACGTACCGAAGCGATAGGCATCGTAGACAAAATTTTTTACTGCAACCGCACTCCATCTTTGCTATGGTGTTCGTGTTACGACACTGGTGGCAAAAAGATGACACCGGGCCCTGATGCCAACTGTGTTTTGGGAAACGCCGCGTCGTCACGATCTTTGCCTGCTTGATGTGGGGTCCTGTGCCTACTGTAGGCCTTGTTTTGGAAGGAAGTCCTGTGTTCGACTTTGATCGACGGGTGTTCTCTTCATTCACATATTGGTCTGTATCCTCGTCACCCGAATCAAGTCCAATTTCATCGATGGAAACCATATCTGCAAAGTGACGCTGAGACTTTGGCCGACGTGCACGCAGCACCGAGAATTGCGAGGTAGGTGACGCACCTGTTGACGGAAAAACGGGTCGCAAAGGGGGAGGACGAGACGACTGGGAAGAGAGTGGCGAGGGCGGCCTGGTAGGAGAAGATCGTCGGCTCGGGCTCTGTGCCGGAGAGTGGGATCGCGACCGAGGTGAAGGCGAATGGGATGGAGGTTTCGGACGATCAAGCGCAAATTGGTCCATTATTTCGGATCGCTCATTGCCCAATAGCAAGGACGGGTCTATCGTCCCGTTTCCAAAGTCATTTTGGGCATCCCCATCAGCCAACCAGGACGGCATCATAAAGTTATCATACTCGCTTGGATGATGAAGGTTGTGGAAGGTTGAGCCCTGACCAAGTTCAAACAACTCGTTACCTGCAGAAAGAGAATCCGATTGGAACAAATCGGATGTCCCTTTCAATGGATTGGGCGGATCAAGCGTAACAGGAAGAAAAGCGTCCGTCGGTGAGGGGTGCTGAGGGAGGAAAGAGCTCAGACCAGGATGCCGACTAGACGTGGTATCGCTGATCGACGCATAATGGCTTTCCTGAGCACTAAAGGACACTAGACGGGAAGGAGTGGATGGCGGTTCAATGTCGTACGAGTTGTTGAGAACAGAATGATTTTCGACAATGCTGTGAACGAAACTAGCTTCGACCGGTGAGCAGGCGGCCAGATCATTCGCCTTTTGTTTCCCTTTGGCCTTGGCAGAAAGTTGGACTTTGCGTTGGCTGGGGCTGGGATGGCCGTCCTGGGCCGAAGGTCGAAGTGGATCCGATGTGGACAGTGATTTTGGCGGCAACGACTTTGACGTTTCGTGTATCTGAATGGACTCAACGGATTCGGTAGCCCTCGGAGGGGACTCACGAGGCCGTCCCGTGATCCTTGGCTCCCGGCGCGTCCGTCTCTCCCTATGCTCTGATTGAAGCAGCGGTTCGTCGTCGCTTTCACGTCCTTCAGGGGTGACCCAGGAACCCCAATTGCCACCTGTAGATATCTCCGACTTCGCAACTTCATCCAAAGGTCGTGGCATCGGAGGCCAAACGAACCGGACCTTCGAGCTGTCTGAACTCTTTCTGAACTCAGAAAACGCTTCTGTAGCAGGTTTTACGGTTCCCCAATCGTTAGTATCAGAAATGTCATCGGAAGTCCGGTGCCGGCGCCGGATAAATCGCGTGTTGTACAAGACAGCAAAGGGGGACACGATGGGTTCGCTTCCGAGATACAGCCGCAGGTAATCTTTTGCTGAATCATAAAGAGCCGAGGGGTAGGACTGAGCAATGAAGCGGTCATGGGTTTGTCAAGAGTCACAGAATTTGTCGTGCCAGCAATCAAGCGTGCTCTTTTGGCAGGCTGCCGACTTATGTAGTCCAGATCGTCATAGCGAGAAGCCTTACGCTTTGTAATGCCTTTTTTGATGGAGACAGGCTGAGGAGTAGCCTTTGAGGTTCCAGGATGCGGAGAAGGGGACATAAACTCATGATGATTGTGATCAATGGCAGCTTGAAGGACATCTGCAAGGCTGTGGCGATCTGCGTGTCCTGTGACATCTGTTTTCCTTCTCTTCTTGGTCCAAAAGTTGAATGAACGATATACCGATGGGTTGATGCCGCGAGGTAGTGGAGGGATGGAGACATAGAGAAAATGCGGCGGAGTACAGGCGTCTGTGTTTGGACGGAAAGGTCAGGGGCAGGGGGGCTTGTTGGTGGTGGCGTGAACAAAGAATCCCCGAGGAGAGGCGAATGCGGGAATTCTGGCGAGTGCCCTCGCCCTGGTTGAACAGTCTGGAAGCGCAAGTTTCAATACCGCAGCACGTCCCAATCAGAATACGAATTTACTTCATCGTCAAACATGTCGAGGTTTTTTTGCGGGGTGATTGGGTCAAAATTGAAGAACCCTAACAAATGGTTAACAGCCATGGAAATGGAGAGGAAGGTCGATCAAAAACTGACCTCGTGTACCATAATTGTCTCTTTGGCGGGAGAGAAATTATTCTAGAAGGAATCAGTAAAGAAAAAAAGGATACGGGGGCACAAATAAGAATTACAAGAATCTCGTCCACAGCAGACTCTTCTTCATCATCACCATCGGCATCCGCGTCCGTCAAGGAGGTGTTCTGTTCCGAGCGTCCCTTTTCGTCCCAATGCGTGGAAACGATTGCCTAAGTACAATAAAAGTCACTAAGACGGAATCCATGCGAAAACCGAACGCGATGATCACATCACTCGAGTTATCAATCTGCGCGCAAAAAGAGACAACGATCAGAAACCCCGAACGCGGGGCAATCGAACTGAAAATCAAGACTTACATTCGCAACCAACATTCCCAAGGTATCTGTTGTCTTGTCTCCACTGTAGAACCGTCCTTCATCTACATCCCTATTATTCCCAGAAGGACGCGTCTGAATTAGCGCCCGGCTGCGCGGTCGTTCTCGTGGAGCCATCGACCGATGGAATGGATCCTGCGCTGCCTATACGCGACTCCTCGCGACCTGAGTAGACTGCAGAGGAATCTTTTACCTGCGCAAGCCCGTTGACGACGTTCTGGCTCCCGTCCCAATTCGTCAACGTGTAGCTTGTCATTCCTGGTGGACTTGAGCAATCCTCCTGGCAGGCCGAAGAGAAACAGAGCACTCGAAGACGTCGACGAAGGAACAAAATGAATGCAGGAAATATACAAGATGACTATTGAATACCGAATAATGAGTATTGGGAAGACTGCAATTTCGAACGTGTTTCTGTGGAAGCGTGAAAGTCAGGTGACCATCTGATCATGTGCCATACCAGTGACAGTCATTCACTGAAAGGGCCAATCTTTCTTGAAATTGACTAGCTACGAATACAAATCTCGAATTTGTACGCGCACACACATATACAGTACATGCGACTCGTAAGAGAATGTTATAATGCAGGCGGATGTCCAAATGTTCAGGCTGCTACCCGCTATCTGCCACAGAGCTGAGTCTTTAAATTTAGCGTCACTAATATCTACGCATTTCACCTACCAAACCGTTCTATCAGAAATAACATTAGACAACGTGCAAACGAATTATCATACCGCGTTTCCGTCAAGCGCCCAGCGTTTACTTCCGTTTTGATTCACGATTCTTAGAATTTTTTGAGAATACGACTCCGAGCGGTAT